>VZQC01011911.1:720084-743779 GCA_009823505.1 Rhizomys pruinosus | reverse complement strand
GAAATAGAAACAAAGAAAACAATACATAAAACCAATGAATCCAAAAACTGGTTCTTTGAAAAAATAAAGAAAATAGATCACTAGCCCAGCTAACCAAAAAAGGAGAGAGCAACTCCAAATCAATAGTATTCATGATGAAAGGGGAAACATCACAACAAAGAAAAGATCCAGACAATCATACAGGAATACTTCAAAAATCTATACTCTACTAAATTTGAAAACCTAAGAGAAATGGATGAATATCTGAAATCCTGGGAACCAACAAAGCTTAACCAAGAAGAGGTTGCCAATTTAAACAGACCCATAATATATGAGGAAATTGAAGATTTTAAAAACTTCCCAACTAAAAAAGTCTTGGTCCAGATGGTTTCATGGCAGAATTCTATAAAACATTTAAAGAGGTCCTACAACCATTGTTACTTAAACTGTTTAGAAGGGTACAAACAGAGGAAATTCTCCCAAACTTCCTCTATGAAGCCAGCATCACTCTAATACCCAAACCAGGCAAAGATGCAAGCAAAAAAGAAAGCTATAGACCCATCTCACTAATGAACATAGATGCAAAAATTCTCAACAAAATACTTGCAAATCACATACAGACCCGCATCAAAAAGATCATCCATCATGATCAAGTTGGATTCATACCAGAGATGCAGGGATGGATCAACATATGTAAATCAACAAATATCATAAAACACATAAATGGACTGACAGACAAAAACAACAAGATCATCTCAATTGATGCAGAAAAAGCCTTTGACAAGATCCAGCATCCCTTCATGTTTAAAGTCCTAGAGGGAATAGGACTGAAAGGAACATTCCTCAACATGATCAAAGCCATATATAGCAAACCCACTGCCAACATCATCCTAAATGGAGAAAAATTGGAACCATTTCCCTTAAAGGTGGGAACCTAGCAAGGCTGCCCCCTTTTGCCACTCCTCTTCAACATAGTGCTCAGAACACTTGCTAGGGCAATATGACAAGAGAAGGAAATTAAAGGAGTATTAATCAGAAAAGAAGTTAAGGTATCCCTTTTTGCAGATGATATGATAGTTTACCTAAGGGATGCTAAAAACTCCACTAGAAAACTTCTAGAAATGATTAAGAGTTTTAGTAAAGTGTTGGGCTACAAAATTAACCTAGAAAAATCAGTAGCCTTTCCTTACACCAACAACAAACAAGTAGAGAAGGAATATAAGAAGACCTTTCCACTCACAGTAGCCTAAAAAATAATAAGATACCTAGGAACAAACCTAACCAAAGATACCAAAGACAACAAAAAATTTAAACCCCTGAAGAAGGAGATTGAAAATGACATCAAAAGATGGAAAGACCTCCCATGCTCATGGATTGGGAAAATTAATATAGTAAAAATGTCCATTTTACCCAAACTGATTTACAGATTCAATGCAATCCCAATCAAAATCCCTATGAGCTTCTTCACAGACTTGGAAAAAAAAAAGTTAAATTCATATGGAAAAACAAAAGACCCTGAATAGCTAAAGCAACCCTGAGTGAAAAGTGCAATACAAGGGGTATTGCCCTACCAGACTTCAAACTATATTACAGGGCCATAGTCATAAAGACAGCCTGGTACTGGTACAAAAACAGACCAGTTGACCAATGGAACAAAAATTGAAGATCCAAACTTGAGCTCATACAATTTCAGCCACCTCATATTTGACAAAGGGGCAAAAAACCCTCAATGGAGGAAGGATAGCATCTTCAGCAAATGGTGCTGGCAAATTTGGATCCTCATCTGTAGATTAACAAAATTAAATCCCTACTTATCACCCTGTACAAAAATCAACTCCAAGTGGATCAAAGATCTCAACGTGAAGCCTGAAACCCTGAAGATGATAAAAGAAAAAGTTGTTAACAACCTACAAGACATAGGCGTAGGAAAAGACTTTCTAATTTAGACAGCAGCCACACAGGAAGTAAGGTCAACAGTCGACAAATGGGACCTCATAAAACTCAAAAGCTTCTGTACAGCAAAAGACACAATCAAGGAGGTGAAGAAAAAACCCACAGAGTGGGAAGAAATCTTTACCAGTGACACATCTGACAGAGCGTTAACATCAAGAACATATAACCTACTCAAAAAACAAAGAAGTAAGAAGACAAATGACCTACTCAAAAGAGGGAGTAAAGAGCCGAAGAGAGTCTTCACCAGTGAGGAATTAAAGATGGCTTAGAAACATCTTTAAAAGTGTTGAACATCATTAATAATTAAGGAAATGCAAATTAAAATCACTCTCGGGGCTGAGGAGATGGCTCAGCAGTTAAGAGCACAGACTGCTTTTTCAGAGGACCCGGGTTCAATTCCCAGCATCCACATGGTGGCTAAGAACCGCTTTTAACTCCAGTTACAGGGGAATCTGACACCCTCTTCTGCCCCCCGTGGCATTGCACGTCATGGGTGCACCAGTCTACATGCAGACGGCACACTCACACACATAAAAAATAATGAATAAAAAGTATTAAAAAACCACATTCAGATATCATGTCATTCCAGTATGGCTAGCTAAGATCAAGAAAACGAAAGACAACAGACGCTGGAGGGGTTGTGGGGAAAGGGGAACGCTCATCCACTTTTGATGGGAATGTAAACTTGTACAACCACTATGGAAAGCAGGGTGGAGAACCCTTAAAAGACTTGGAATGAGCCTACCACCTGACCCAATCATACCACTCCTGGGTATATACCCCAAAGACTCATCCTACCACAAAGATACATACACATCCATATTTATTGCAGTTTTCTTCACAATAGCAAAGAGCTGGAACCAAGCCAAATGCCCCTCAAATGGCAAAAATGTGGTACATCTACACAATGGAGTACTATTCAACAGTAAAGAAAGATGGCATTATGAACTTTGCAGGTAAATAAATGGAGCTCAAAGTCATTATGCTGAGTGAAGTAACACAGTCCCAAAAAGACAAACGGATAATGGTTTCCCTCATTTGTGGATGCTAACACCAAATCCCCCAGATGAAAGGCAAGCTGAATGACATTATGGTTATATTTCTGTTTATCTGAAAGTAACTATGTTGTTATAATGTGAATCTTTCAATGGGCTCTAGAATCCACCCACCAATTATTTTCAGGCTCTATAATTACTGTATATGGGTGGAGAGTATTATCCATATTTTAGAGTAATATAAAATTAATGGAGGAAAATGTGAATTCCTAAACTTAAAAAAAAAAGACCGAGAGAAAGATGCATGATCTGGGATGGGGTGGAGGGGGTAGGGAAAGGGGAATATGCCTAAACTGAATTGAAAAATGATGTATGAAATACACAAAACATAAAAAATAAAAAAATTAAAAAATGTAGTAAGCTCATTGTGGTTAATAATATTTTATTCCTTGTCTAATCTGTTACTATGTAATACTGTCATTTATGGAGACATGTTGAATTTAGTGATCATGAGTTAACACATATCACACAAGGTGCTTAAATATATTTCTTTAAATTCTGGATAGGACTTTATATTTTATAATATTTGGAACTTTTACCGTCAGGTATATGTATATTGTATATGGCTCATTGCATATATGTTTCATTTTGATTCTGCAGCTTCAATAAATAGTTCTGACATTAGGAAAAAATGTTTAAGTTCCTGTGTAAAGCCTGACAATAGTAGGGCTTGACTTTTCCAATTGTTTTTCCTATTAGCAGTGTCTGAGGATATTATTTTATTGAAATATCTTTAGTGTTTCTTGGAAAGTTACACAGAACGCTTTGTAGAGCCATTGCCACATCTTAAGCGTCATTAGCATGAAAGGGAACATAAAGTTCTCATACAGAGCAGCTTTGCAGTTAACCAGGGCCAATAATGCTGAAGCTGAATTATGTGTTCCCATCCTCACATGTTTTAAAATGATCATCACATTTAGCAAAAGTAAGAAATCTCAGATGATAGCATGTGATGATAGTTCTGTCATGTCCCTGAACACATTCATACACATATGTCCTGTCCTAGGAACAATGAGAGAGTAGGAGGTCACTTGTGATAAACTTCCTAATCATTGATTGTTCTGAAGTGTTTGCTGACAGTATTTATAACAACAACATCATTTGCCACCAAATGATTGCAGTTGTATGTGAGCTATTTGTTTCTAAGAAAATATTCACAGATATTAAATCATTACTAATTTGAAAATATTTTTTTTATTTTGTAGAATGTCCCAAGTGTAATTCTATGTGATATAGTTCTGGTGTTGATAAGGGGAGGGTTCACAAACATTCTCAAGTAAAGTATCAGGCTTTTATTAGCTCTTTGCAACCTTCCCTAATGCCTCCCTCCCTCCAAAAAACAAAGCACTCAAACATAAGGTAACTGCTCAGACCAGAATATCAGCAGTATGCTGAGCCAGTGGCATTATTAATCACCAATAATGGAAATCCAACACATCTGCCCACTGTCTCATAGTGCTGGAGTCACTGAGGAAAATAACATAGTCAAAGGCTGTCACACAGAGGAGAATCAGTACTGTGATCAGTAGGTCACTCCTGGAAGATGACCACGGTCATTTTTCTGTTGTGCTACAGAATAAGGAACTCTGTACCCTGCACATTGGGACTAGTTAGACAAGGTGCTGTCCTGATACTATATGACACAATGCTTGAGCAGGACAAAAGAATCTACGTTTAGTGTGAAGCAAGGGAAGATATTCCCACACAAAGCAGTAAGCCAGCACAGGCCCCAAGGACTCTGCTATGCAGCAGATAGGGGATGAAATACTAGATACAGAACACTGTCTTTTCCAATAGTGGATTCATAGAGAAATCCCACATCCTGCCACATACCTTATCATGTATTCCATATTTGCAAAGACAAAATATAACTAACACTCACCTCAGTAATAATGACAAGACTGAACAATTTCCTTTACCTCCATGTTCCTATGGCTTTTGAGGACGAAGATTACAAAAATCTGACAATGCATGAAAAATGGAGTTATCTTGGTAGATGGATATGATGAAAATACATTTTGAAACTGCATGAAAATTGCAGGAAATAAAAAAAATATTATTAAATGTGTTTTTCATTGGTAACCCAGCACATGCATATTACCACCACACCAAACTATTGTATGGCCCCAAACAAGTTTTGGTCAGTTCACCATAGAGTCCATGAGTGTGAGCTATCTAGAGGATCAACAGGCATATTCTTGATTGGACTTTTATTATTTTATTTTATGTGTATAAGCATAATGCCTGCATCTAGGTAGGTGAGCCATGCTGCGCAATGCCTGCAGAGGTCAGAAGAGGGTATTAGATCCCCTGGAAATGGAGTTAGAGATCACTGTTATCTGCCATGTGGGTGCTGGGAATCAAACCCAGGTGCTCTGAAAGAGCAGTCAGTCTCTTAACCACTGAGCAATATCTCCAGACCCTTGATTGTATTTTTTGATTCTATTTTTTTAACTTTTGCACATTTCATACAATATTTCTTAATAAAATTTAGACTCAGTCCCCCTTCCATGCCCCCCACCCCTGCAGGGATTGTGCATTCTGCTATACATGTCTTGCATCTTTTTCTCAGTCCTTAAAAATTTTTTTTGATGCAGAAGTTTACTGTTTAAGGCAGAAGTTTACTGTTTCAGTCAGTTCTTTGAACAAGTCTTTTTTGCTGTTGTTGTTCCCTTTAATTTTGTATTACTCCAAAGTATGCATGTATACACTCCACACATATACCCAAACTATGATGTCTGAAAATAAACTATAGGTTAAGTCCAAAACACGTTTAGGGATTCACTTTCTAACAGTAGAGCTGCATGCAAGTAAAAAGAAATATTACTTTACACTTCCCTAAAGTACATAGCAAGTTGATGTATGTTTTAATGTACTCTTTTTTTGTAGTGGCATCAGGTATTATATTTACTAGAAAAGAAAAAAAAATCCTCAGTTTGTCTTACAAATAAGGATTTGGTGCTAGGATCCATGAATGAGGGACACCATACATCATTTGTCTTTCTGGAACTGTATTACTTCACTTCGGATAATGGCTTCTAGTTCCATCCATTTACCTGTAAGTTTCATGACGTCTTCCTTCTTTACCACTGCATAGAACTCCATTGTGTAGATGTACCACATTTTCTTTTATACCAACAGCAAGCAATTGGAAAAGGAATTCAAGGAGAATTTCCCATTCACAATAGCTTCCAAAAAAAAAAAAAAGAAAGAAAGAAAGAAAGAAAATCTTGGAACAAACCTGACTAAAGACACTAAATATCTCTACAACAAAAAATTTAAAACACTGAAGGAGATTGAAGAAGACATCAGAAGAGGGAAAAACCTCCCATGCTCATGTATTGGAAAAATTAATACAGTAAAAATATCCATTCTACCCAAATTAATATACAGATATACAGATTCAATGCAATCCCAATTAAAATCCCCAAGCATTTCTTCACAGGCTTGGAAAAAAATCCTTAATTTCATATGGAAAAACAGAAGACTCTGAATAGCCAAAGCTACCCTGAGCAAAAAGAGCAATACAGGGAGGATAGCTATTCCAGATTTCAAACTATATTACAGGGTAATAAAAACAGCATGGTAGTGGCACAAAAACAGACCTGTAGACAAATGAAACAAAACTGAAGATCCAAACTTGAGCACACACAATTTTAGCCACCTCATGTTTAACAAAAGGGCCAGGAAGACTCAAGGAGCAAAGATAGCATCTTCAGCAAATGGTGCTGGCAAAACTGGATTACCACTTGTAGAAGAATAAAACTAAACTCCTACCTTTCACCCTGTACAAAAATCAACTCCAAATGGATCAAAGACCTCAATGTGAAACTTGAAACTCTGAAAATGATAGAAGAAAATATTGACAGTAACCTACAAGACAAAAGGCATAGGAAAAGACTTTGTAAATCAGACAGGAGCTGCACAGGAAATAAGGTAAACAAGTGAGACCTCATTAAACCCAAAAGCTTCTGTACAGCAAAAGAAACAATTAAAGAAGTGAAGAGAAAATCCACAGAGTGGGCAGAAACCTTCACATGTTATATATCTGACAGAGGATTAACATCCAAAGTATATAAATTACTCAAAAAACAAAGGAACAAGAAACAAATGACCCAATCAAGAGTTGGAGTAAAGAGTTGAACAGAGACTTCACAAATGAAGAAGTAAAGATGGCTGAGAAACCTCTTAAAAAGTGTTCAACATCACTAATAATTAAGGAAATGCAAATTAAATCTGCTTTAAGATTTCATCTTATCCCAGTAAGACTGGCTATGATCAAGAAAACAAATGATACCAAATGCTGGAGATGTTGTGGGGAAAGGGGAACACTTATTCACTGCTGGTGGGAATGCAAACTCATGCAACCCCTATGGAAAGCAGTGTGGAGAACTCTTAATAGATTCAAAATGAACCTATCACCTGACCCAGACCTACAACTCCCGGGTATATACCCACAGAACTCATAATACTGCAGAGATATGTGCACAACCATGTTTATTGCAGCGCTCTTCACAATAGTGAAGAGCTGGAAACAACCTAAGTGTCCCTCAACTGATTGTATTTTTTTTTATGTTGCATGCACTATTTATTGTAAATTTTTGTATTGAATTTTTTTAAGGGATTCTACAATACAATGACACAGTTGTTTGCAGATAACAATGATGTTACTCAGTATGTCATACAATTAAGTAATTGGTGCATTTTGCAAGTATCTATGTCCAAATTTTGAACAACCCAAGGTTCCCATAGTCCAGTTGGAGAAGCTTGTATGCACAGGCATGTTGATCAATCAGGTGTCCAGACTATATTTCCTATAGCTCATGATTCACCCTATCTCTCCACAGCCCTTACAACTCTACCACGCCTCTCTTCTGCAGTTTGTTCCTAGGCTTTGGGAAAGGGGCACAAGTGGGTGAGAAGAAAACAGTCTAATTTCTTTGGAGTTGTCTTTTGGACTCTGGTCTGTTCAGTTTGTTTCCCTTCACGGATTGACAGCTTTTCCAGTGATACATTTTCAGTCTATACTAACAAAGCTCAAGCTATGGATGTAAGGCATTTAAGCAGTACACTATTGTGGTCAAGTTAAGCTGTGAGCATAAGCACAGATGCTTGGATGGTTGCTAATCCGCAAAATGTGGTTTCTCTATAAAGGTTGACAAGTTTCTTATTGTGGCTTAAACATAGCCTAACCACTAGAGGACATAAGCTTGTAGACAATTAAAAAGAATTAAGCTTAAATTTTTACTTCCAAATAAGTAGAAGTCCTTAGTCCAGTCATAAGAGCTTAAAGAGCAAAGTGTTTATTGGGTAAAATTTATTTAGCAGGTTCGCTCAATCTCTGCCCAAGCTTTATCCACAAGTATAGGATATTGCAGATGGCTTAGTGAATTGTTTAGATTAAATAAAGGTGTAGGTTTTGGTGAAATGGTAATACAATTGAACCAATTGGAATATAAAATGTTAATTGGTCTTTATTATAATTTTGTATGGGTTAAGGTATACACAAATGGCCTATATATTTTTTTTGATAACACAATCATCACATTATAACATTTCTTTACTTGTAGGACAAGTTAAAAGGAACTAAGCTTAAATTTTCTTCCAAATAAGTAGCATTCAGTCAATGAGAACCAGTTTTGGTAAATGTAATGAAACTTATGCCTTGGCTCCTGCTTTGGGTATGTGTAATACACTTAGGCATTAAGTCAAAACAAAAAACAATAAAAAAAAAAAAAAAAAAGAAAAAAAAAAAAAAGAGGGAGGGGGGAGGTGGGGTACTATCCTTTCTGGGATATAAATGGAAAACTCTGTGTTTCAATCCTATTGATAAATTTTCAATTTTTCTGATCTTGAAAATAACAATGGGAGGAGAATTTTATGTTCCCACAGGTAAAAATCACCATCTAATTGCCTGAAAACATACAACTTATGGCTGTGCAGGATGAAACTGGGGAATGTCAGCAGAGAGGTTGACCTATCTGAACACTAAGGAATGAGGAACATCAGACTGCCTGAGACACGGTCACTGAGCATCTTTCTGAATAATATTGGGGTTGACTGTTTATTTTTTTCCCTTTCTACCCTCTCCCCCACCCCCCTTTTTTTTTTCTTTTTTTTTTTTTTTTGAAAAAAAGAAAAACAGGATGGTAATGAAATCCACTCCCAAACTGTAAACTAGAGCCAATTGTTACGGTGGTAATCCCTATAAAACAGGCACAAACGTATTGATCTGATAGGCATAGGAACTGTGAAAGGATATTTCTCTATCTAGACAAATTCAATAGTAAAGTGTTTATAAGTTGGTTTATTAAGCAAATATAATTACTACAGGAAAGCTCTGACATCAGCAATGAATTATTCTGCCTAGGAATGTTGGTAGGGATTCAAACCGCCCCCCCAATTTAAAGGCCTTTTGCCTATAAGTGGGATATATGCAAGGAGAAAAGGCAGTAAGTCCCTGTTAAAGACTGGTGTGAGCATGAAAAATGTTATGAGACGTAACCTGCTAGGTACAACTGGCTCTGAAAAGCTAGAGAGTGTTACCAAAGGCACTACAGCAATACAGCAAAATATTGGTCTCCCTGAGAAAATAACAAGACTCCTCCGAAAATATCAGCTACACCTCAACAGCCTGGAGATACAGTGCAACAGTGGCAGCCAAGTGTCTATATTATATCCCAAAACTATTTGGCTATTAGCTCTCTCCTTGGAGGAATAACTCACAGCACATGTCCTGATTGTATTTTTTTAAGTTAAAAAAGAAGATCCACTTCTGATAGGAATTTTGGGAATGGAAAATAATAGTTCAAGGAGTCAAACATGCAAAGATCCTCATTAACATGTTTCATAGTGTGTACCTGGTTCTTTTAGGAAATACATTCACCTCATGTACAGCTCTTTAGAGTAATGAACTCAAAATGAGCCTGCCACCTGACCCAATCATGCCACTCCTACCGCCATGACTCATCCTACGGCAAAGATACATGCACAGCTATGTTTATTGCAGCTCTCTTCACAATAGCAAAGAGCTGGAACCACCCCACATGCCCGTCAACAGATGCTGGATAACAAAAATGTGGTACATCTACACAATGGAGTTCTATGCAGTGGTAAAGAAAGACGACATCATGGTAAATGGATTGAACTCAAAGCAATTATGCTATGTGAAGTCCCAGAATAAAAAAGGCAAATGGTTTCCCTCATTTGTGGATTCTAACACCAAATCTCCAGTTGGCAGGCAAACTGAACAACTTTATTAATATATTTCATTCTATCTGAAAGCAACTGTGCTATTATAATGTGAATCTCTTAATGGGATTTAGAATTGTCCTACCACTTATATTCACACATTATAATTACCATATATGTGTGGAAGATATGTATTCATATTGTAAAAAAAAAGAATGTAAAGTTATACTTCTTTTTACCTGCATGCAACTTTACTGTTAAAATGTGAATCTCTAAATGTGTTTTGGAATTAACCTATAGTTTATTTTCAGAAATTGTAACTTAGATTTATGTGTGGAGTGTATATATGCATATTTTGGAATAATATAAAATTAAAGGGAACAAATAGAGAGAAAAACCTATTCAAAGGACTGACCAAAACAGTAAACTTGTGCATCTGAAAAGGTTATAAAAGACTGAGAAAAAGATTCAAGACAGGACTTAACATGTATGACAAAATCCATGAGCTCTGGTGGGGGACAGAGGACATGAGGGGTGGACATGGATGGGGGAATGAGTCTAAATTTGATTAAGAAATGTTGTATTAAATGTGCTCAATAAAAATTAACTTAAAAATTGAATTTGAGGAAGAATAAAGGGAAAGAAGGTGGGAGAGGCAGGGCAATGAGGAAAGTGAGGAGAGAGAGGAGAATAAAGGGAGAGAGGACAGAAAAAAGAAGCAGAAAAAATCCCAGGAAAGACAAGCACATTGCTTTATTTCATGGACTAACAGCTGGGATGCTCATTTACTGTCTGTTTCAGGTTAATAAAATTTATTCTAAAACAACCATCCAATACTACTCTGAAAGCCAAGTTTTTTTTTTTTTTTGCTAGAAATCAAATGACTTCTTGAAATATGATTTTGTGAAACCTGCTGATTGTTTTACCATTTGGGCACTGAAAGAACCTTAAAACTCCAACTATTCCAAATTCAGATCACCTCCTCTTATGCTGGATTGCTAAAAACATAATTCAAATACATCTTCAACTTATTTTTATCAAAATCATTGCAAATTTTTAAAGAAAGCTATGTTCAAGTATCAGTTGACATCGCGTTTGTCTGGTTCAAAGTATCCATCTTTTGCCTGTATTACTGCAAGTACTTATTGTGGCCTCCTATCTTCCACTATTTCCTCTTTACTTTTTCCAGAAGATATGGTTGGTAAAAGGAAGAGAACACACCAAGCCACCTCATTTAGAATTTGATTTTGAAAAGAGCTAAAATAGGCTGCTGCAGGGCAAGGCTTCTCTGCACTTTAGTGGTGGCCAGAACTTTCCAGACTGCCTGGTTGTGCCTGAAGCCTGCCTCCACGTGGTGATAAGAGATGGAAACAATCCAAATGTCCCTCAACAGACGAGTGGATGATAGAAGCCCATTTACACACTGCCAAGTTCTACTTGGTGGTAAAGAAAGAAAGATGAAATCATGAAATTTTCAGATAAATGGATGGAACTAGAAACTGTTATACTGTGAACTAACACAGATTCCAAAAACCAATGTATGTTTTCCTCATCTGTGGATCCTAGCACCAAATCCCGATGTAACTACGGGAACCAGGAAAATGGAAAGGAACCAGGGAGGTAAATGGAAAGAGGGAACCCAAGAGGGAAGACTAGTAGGAGACAGGTGCTACTAAAGGAGAAATGGATAAAATGGGGCATTTAAATGGGAGTAAGAAAGGAGGGTTCTACAAGGATCTTTACAGATAAAGGGGAAGAAGGAGCGCATGAGTGGTAGGACCACAGACTGGTATTATCAAGGGAGAGATGGGGAAAATGGGGACACTGTAAATGGGGAAGAGGGAGGGAGAGAGAGAGAGAGAGAGAGAGAGAGAGAGAGAGAGAGAGAGATGCCTAGATAGTACAAAAATAGAGGGAATCATATTAGTCCAACAACCTAATGACAAATTACACTTACAATATTTCTACACGAGTCCATGTGCATAGCTGAAGGCTATATAACAAGAAGCAGTGGCAGACAGGAGAAACCTTTCTTTGAGCTGTTGACCAGGGTAGTTTAAGAGACTCCCCACATTATACAGACTATTACCATAGCCCTTGACTGCCTCCCAGAACTTGAAGACCCTATTGCTGAAGACAGGACATACTTCAGACACAGGATTTGGAGCAGTGGAACTGGAACCGAGCTGGAAGTCAGCTCTGAAGGCAGCTCTTAGAGCTTTGGTGAGCACTATGCAAGCTGCTGAAGGAAAACCTCAGTCAGTGATCCAACCTCAGCTTATAGGACAAATAACTACATAAATGACTAGCACAGCATATGATGTTGCTGCAGTATTGGCACTTTTATCTTGGGGGCAATCAACAGCCACTTCATTGGGTTTAAGCCCACTCAATGGGAGGAAACTGTGTGGTACTGTAAACATAGCCAAATACACATAAATGGAGAGGTCATAGATCTTAGAGAAAAATCCCAAGACTATCACATCCCTAAGCTAATATAATTTCTTACTATGTGCAAAATATCAATCCTTATGTTTACAGACAAATATCCCAATCACCAGTCATCAAGGAAGCTTCTTTTGTACCAGACAGAGACTATTACAGAGAACCACAACTGATCACACACAGAAATTGTCTGTGAATTGCCCAAGCCCAAGTGGCACATCTACAATGCAACCTGTACACCTAAGGCTCACACAACATAGAGCAAGGGCTAAGGAGGAGAGTAATGTTCTCTCAAGTCTCACTAATGAAGCTCCCTCAAGCAACAGAGAGCCAGGAACACAAAAGGTCACAAATAGCCAAAACATAGACTGGGAATCTGCACAGTATGGATCCTTGGACAGGACCCCTATATTAAGCTTCACCCACACAAGGCTCAGGGAGCACTGGGGAAGAGGAGCATGGAAAGATATATATGCATATTCATGGACAAATACAAACTATTTTGAGAGAGCTGATGGCTGCGATCTTAGTACTCTGGACTCCCAGCTAACACCTACATATCTTGAAAGATCTTCCAGAAGTAGCAACTCAGCCCTACAAAGCCAGTGACACGGATCAGAAAGCAGGAGCCAGATAATCTGATAGAATCCTCATGGAGGAGGTCTGGCTTCTGAGGCAGCCTGACTTCTGAGTCCTCTCAGAAAGCCTCACATGAGAAATCCAAAGAGTCGGGGTGTTTCTGTGTGGAGCATGAAAACCCTGTGGGAGTAGACAGGCCTGCTAGGCCAGGCCAACTTTCCAGACCCACTGCTTGTGTGAGACCCATGAGGTATGAGGCCTCTACACCCACAGAGCCAACCCAAGCTCCAGAACAACACCATGTGAGGAGAAGCCATTGGGTACAAAGAACCATCTCCAGAAGACTCAGGTGAAGACTGAGAGGGAGGACAGAGAGAGGTGGCCACCAGGAGACAGGCTCCCAGTGGCTGGACCCCTCTGAGTGACCAGATCTGCAGATACACTTGTACAGTAATGAGCCAAACATGGACCCTGGAAGTCCACTGGGCCCATTCTCCCCCTTCATCGAAGCTGTGCCCATGCTGGTGGGGAGGGTCCAAGAGCAGCCTGAGTCCTCTGGGTACTGGACCATCCTGGGACAGCAGGCTTCTGCCATCTACCCCTGCATCAGCCTCAAGCCCCTGGTTGGCACAGTCCTGCACTTCATGCCTACCTCTTTCGGGTCTCACGTGTTTGGGATTCTTGAGTTCTTCACTCACATTGCTCAGTGATTGGTGTTACCTGGTGCCAGACTCCTTGTCTTTATTTGACTCTTGCTGTGATAAAATACTCCAGTGACATCATCTTCCCGCTCCAGCTTTCATGCCTGCCCCTCGCTGACACACTGCCCCACCATGATGAACTCATCCCTCTGGAACCATACGCCCAAATAAACTTATTTTTTTCATAAAAAGATTTATCTATTATATATCTGCAAACATATACTGCATACATATATGACATGTATGATAGTGGAGAGACCCATGGTAGGAACTATATTCTCTATATTTAAAAGATTAAGAAACTGAGGCACAGATAAACTAAATAATTTTCACAGGGTGGTTATGACACTTAGAAAGGATCTCAATCAAGAGTTTGTGGTAGTCATTACTACGTCGTGCAGACTTTTGTCTAGATATTCAGCTTTGCATCTCCTAGTTCTTGCTTAAACTTATATTCATGCATTTATATCTATCCATCATATATATGAAAATACATGTGTGTATATTTTTCCCTTACTCAAGGAACTTACTAAATCAAATGACTATCTGTAGAGCTCAATGATCTCAGTATTGGAGGAAACAGACTATTTAAGTAAGCAAATGCAGTTTTTCACAATCCACAGAATATAGGGCTAAAATAGTCATATTCACTGAACTTATTTTTTATCTGTTTTGAATATGTATGCCTTTATTTTTTATTTTTATTCTTTTTTAAATTTTATATTATTCCAAAATATGCCTATATACACTCCACATGTAAGTCCCAAAATTACAAATTCTGAAAATAAACTATAGGTCGATTTCTAAACACATTTAGAGATCACATTTTAACAGTAAAGTTGCATGCACGTATAAAGATGTGTAACTTTACATTTTTTTTAGAATATGACTACATATCTTCCATCCATATATGGTAATTACAGTGTGTGAATATAAGTGGTAGGAAAATTCTAAAGCCCATTAAGAGATTCACATTGGAATATCACAGTTGCTTTCAGATAGAATGAAATATAATAATAAAGTTGCTCAGTTTGCCTGCCAACTGGGGATTTGGTGTTAGCATCCACAAATGAGGGAAACCATTCACCTTTTGGGGGGAGGGGGGACTGTGTTACTTCACTTAGCATAATTGCTTTGAGTTCAATCCATTTACCAGCAAAGTTCATTATGTCATCTTTCTTTACCGCTGCATAGAACTCCATTCTGTAGATGTACCACATTTTTGTTATCCAGTCATCTGTTGAGGGGCATGTGGGGTGGTTCCAGCTCTTTGCTATTGTGAAGAGAGCTGCAATAAACATAGCTGTGCATGTATCTTTGTGGTAGGATGTGTCTTGTGGGTATATACCCAGGAGTGGTATTGCTGGGTCAGGTGATATGTTCATATTGAGTTTTTTAAGGGTTCTCCACACTGCTTTCCACAGTGCTTTTACCAGTTTACATTCCCACCAGAAGTGGATGAGTGTTCCTCTTTCCCCACAGCCTCTCCAGCATTTAGTGTCTTTTGTTTTCTTGATATTGGCTAGTCTTATAGGAGTGAGATGATATCTGAGAGTGACTTTAATTTGCATTTCCTTAATTATTAATGATGTTGAACACTTTTTTAAAAATATTTTATTTATTTTTTATTTTTTAATTTATTTTTATTGATGCTTTGTGTATTTAATACATCATTTTCCAATTCAGTTCAGGCATATATCCACTTCCCTTCCCCCCCACCCCACCCCTACCCATCGCAGATCGTGCATTCTGCCGTAAGTTTTCTGCATCTTTCTCTGCTTTTTTGTTTTGTTTTGTTTTCATTTTTTTTAACAATAGGTGATAATTTGTGAGTACAAGCATCCTTCATGTAAAACCAATTTGCAAGCAGTTGTGCCCAAACCCACACAGCTCATGGGTCCCACCATCCTGAAAGGGGGGGCTTGTATGTTCAATCAAGTTGATCAAATGAGTGTCCAGTCTATATTGTTGTAGTTTCACCATTAACCCCAATAGAAGCCCTTACATTCTACCACGCCCCCTCTTCCGCAGATTGTTCCCTAGGCTTAGAAAAGGGGCACAGGTGGATGAGAAGCAAAACACTCTACTTTCTCTGGAGCTGATGTCTTGGTCTCTAGTCAGTTTTGGCTGTTTTCTTTCATGGGCTGCCAGCTTGTCCAGGCTTAACCTTTCGATCCTACTAATGAAGCACATGCAATTAGATATTTAGGTATTTAAACAGTATAATATATAGCCTTTCGATCCTACTAATGAAGCACACACAATTAGATATATGGGTATTTAAACAGTACTAATTGTTATGGTAGGTTACTTTGGTATAGACACAGATGTTTGGATGGTATGTCAATTCATGATCTACATTTTCTTCTGTCAAGTATGGCAGGGTCTTCGTGTGGTTTATAACATCTCCTAACCATTAGAGGATGTAAGCTTGTGGCATCGGCGTGGGTTATTCCTCCAAGGAGAGAGCCAATAGCCAATTAGATTTGGGATATACAGACATATGACTGCCACTGCTGCACAGTATTTCCAGGCAGATGAGGTGTAGCTGGTGCTGATGGAGGAGTCTTGCTTGACTCAAGGAGACCTAGATTTGTTTTATTGGTTTAGTGGTCTTTGGTAACACTCTCTGGCATCACAGAGACTATCTGTATACTTGCAAGTGCGGTCTCCATACATCTTTGCCATGTTTGTATCAGGTCTTCAGATGTTGAACACTTTTTAAGATGTTTCTCAGCCATCTTTACTTCCTCACTGGTGAAGTCTCTGTTCAGCTCTTTACTCCATCTTTTGAGTAGGTCTTTTGTTTTCTTACTTCGTTTTTTAAGTAGCTTAAAATTACTAATGGCATATTCTGTTAACAGAAGACATGATAAAAGAAAGATTGCCACTAACATGTAGACTTGGATCTCTTTCATCTATGAGAGGTGATGTGGCTGAAACAAATTGCCACAAATTTTGTGGATTAAACAATACAGATTTATTACTGCACAGATCTGAAAGCCCCGTGTCCAGTACAGGCCTCACTGGGCCAAAATCAGTGTTACAGGCTTGTTCCTTTTTGGACTTCCTAGGAAAGAATGCTTTCTTAAAATAACTTTTCTAGCTTCTAGAGGTCACCTGTAGTCCTTGGATCATCGTTCCTTCCTGTTTTCAAACAAGCAATGATGGGCCAGTCCATTTTCATCCTTTTGGGTCTCCAGCCTCTAGAGCCAAGAAATGTTCTCCAATTTTCATCACTCACAGGAACAAATTAGACACAGAGTGATCTCATTTCAGTCTGTACTCTTAATCACGTGTGGAAAGCCCTTTGGTTATATAGGGTAATTTTCCAGGAGCAGAACATGGACATATTTGGAAGGCCATATTTCTGCCTACAGCTATGTGCTTACATAGGCCTCTTCCCTGAATTGGAGCTGTTCTCATGACTATCATGAGTGGAGAATGCTGCTGACTTTTGAAGTCTCATAGCTTCTGCCTGATACACTTTGAATGATAATTCTTGCTTGTTCCCTCTTTGAACTTGGCTGCTATGCTGTGAGCTCCCTGGTTGAATTGAGCTCCCAGTGGACAACCAACATGACTGCCAGGCATATAAGTGAGCTATCTTAGGTATTTTGAGTTTAGAGCTTTCAGATGACTGCAGGCCAATTATAACTGATGAAGTGATACTTCTCAGTTGAGTCAAGTGATGGATTGACTATTATGAGATGGCAAATTTTTGCTTAAGCCACTATGTTTTGTAACATGAAATTGGCTAGGAAAAAAGTTGAGCTAGGGTGAAGTTTTCATCTTTTGGTCAATCAGTCTTTGCCAAGAGTTAAGGCTACCGTTTCTATGAGGTATCTTAGTTGCAAAGAGTAGAAATTAAACTCTGGCTAATTCAAGAAGAATATTCTTTACAAGTGTAAGCAGTATTTTGGTTGTCAGCCATCTGCCTGGACAATTTAGCCATTTGGCTTGGTTCCTCTAGGAGTGTTAATACAATTATGTTATCCAATTTAATATTGTAATTTATAGAATGAAATTAGGTATCTTCCAGAATTATAAGAAAAATTAGAAGATCAAGCTTGCAGACCATTTTACTTCAAAAATGCATACATTAACCATGTAGGCATAAGCAGTGTTCAAAATTGTATCCTAGAAGGAAGCCTAATGAGAAGCTTGCCCTACCTCATTAAGCTCTGAATATTGAACTTCTGCTAGAGACACTACAGTGCTGATTGATATTGGATATCAAAACCAGCACCACTGATTATACTCTCCCAAATCCATCTCACCTTTCCCTTTACTTCTCCAGGGAGAACTCCCCATGGATCCTACTTCCTTGTGTCACCAGCTCTCTATTCAGGTCTAGGATAGTGCAACTGACAAATGGAATGCAACTACCTTTCTTGTTTGGGTTGTTGTAACAGAATATCTGGGTAATTTGTACATAATGGAAGTCTACTCACGGTTCTGGATGGGGAAGATGGTGAATATCTGTGGTGAGGTAATAGCATTATCAAATCAGGGCTGCATAATTTCCCTAGTATGTCTTAGGAATGATCAGTGGTTGTATGGAAAGGCCCGGGTACTAAAGAGATGTAGTAGAAAAGAGGGCCAGGAGGGAAGCCTTACAAAGATCTGTGGGAACATAAAACAGAGACTGAGGAGTTAAGACTTTCATTGGTGAATATTGGTTGGCCATTGACTATAAGGAGGGATTATAACCCTGTAATTCAGGTGGCTATTTAAAAGTTGTGGAAATCTAGAGTGAACTCTTGGACCAGTTTTTAAGTTCATGGAAGCAAGAGACTGATGTTAAGAGCTAAACTGAAATGGTGGGTGTTGCAGTGGAGAGAAGGAGACAGGATATAGCCACTGAGCCTGAGGCATAGGTAAAGGTTTTGGCAGTCGTACTGGTGAAGGTCAAGGAAAGCTCTGACTGTGGTGGATCAGGTCCAGTAATGGTGAAGACAATTATGCCACTGCTGAGAAAAAAAATGGGAGCAACAGCGTGTTGTTCTGTCTCCAATTTGCTAATGTTGAGTTTGAAGTCCAGAGCACACCTCTGGTAATCTGAAGGGGGGAATATCATGGATTATAGCTTCGAAAATATTTCTTGCTCTACATTTGGATTATATAGATTATTTTTAAGTTGCACCATTGTGAAAATCACAAAGAGTTTCTAAACAAGTGGTAAAATTTTTATGGTATAATATAACACTCAATATTTTTCCTTGAATCTTTTATTGCCACATCTTCTTAATCCCTTCTTTCTCTTTCTGCTTCCTGAAGGACATTAAGGAAGGAATGCTTTTCTTTCTGAGGCATCTGCCCAGTTTGGTGAGGTCCAGAGGAACAAGATGTGAAGGACAGTTTGAAAAGTTTTTCTGTTCTTAAGTTGGACTCAAAAGTTAAAATCATGTGTCTCCAAGGTAGATTTCACTCACCTCTAAGGCAGACTAGAGTGTTTATGACTGTCTAATATGGGCGCTGTGACCCATGCCTGTAGCTGGGACGGCCAGATGGGATTGCACAATCACTTGTAACAGAAAGCAAAATCTGAATATAAAACCCTCATGTTGAAAACAGTCCTGGGCACTGACTGGACACTGCCATGCCTGCTCCCATCTAACATCTGTCCAGTTCCCAAACATTTCAGATTTTGCTTTCCATTTTTGTCTTCACTGAAGTGTTTCTGCTTGCTTTAAAAAGAGACTCTTTAAAAGGGTTAAACAAATACTTTTATTACATATTTATAAACTCTGCATATTGTATCAAGTGGTTTTTTTCCCCTCTCATGATTCTTTTTAATTTTTTTCTTTTTTTGAGGCAGAGTCTCATGTTCCCCAGGATGGGCTAAAACTTGCTCTGTAGCTGAAGAGGTGGATTTGAACTCCTGATTCTCCTGCCTCTACTTCTCTAGTGCTAGCATCATAGGTGTGTGCCACTGCACACCTATTAGAGTTCCCTTTCAATCTTTAAAATTTGGTTAGCTCCTTGATCTTCTTAAAAGGAGGGACTCTAGATGGGCTGCCTAGACCCCAGTGTATGAACTTGTACTGAGGAATGTCTAGGGACACTAACTTGGCTCTGTAGCCCTTAACACAAATGACTGAATGCATAGATTCCAGTGGTGGGACTAGGGAGGGTGCTAATGGGGAAGGGGGTATAAAGATGATTAATATATTCTATAGGAAATACACAAAAATCCAATAAAATTTTACAGACCCTCTAAAAACCATAAAATGACAAATTTGGTTAGTTTCTAATTGTAAGTTCTTTAAAAGGATTCTTTCCTTAATTATTAATGATGTTGAACACTTTTTTAAATTTTTTTAAATTTTATTTATTTCCGTATGTGTATGAATGTACTGTCTGCATGCAAGTTTGTGCACCCGTGTCGTGCAATGCCGCGGAGGTCAGAAGAGGGTGTCGGATTCCTCTGGAACTGGAGTTCTCCTGGAATTGGAGTTTCAGACGGTTCTCAGCCGCCATGTGGGTGCTGGGGATCGAACCCGGGTCCTCTGTAAGAGCGGTCGGTGCTCTTAACCGCTAGGCCATCTCTCCAGCCCCGATGTTGAACACTTTTTAAGATGTTTCTCAGCCGTCTTTACTTCCTTACTGGAGAAGTCTCTATTCATCTCTTTACTCCATCTTTTGAGTAGGTCATTTGTTTTCTTCTTTGTTTTTTAAGTAGCTTATATATTCTGCATGTTAATGCTCTGTCAGATGTATCAGTGGTGAAAGTTTCCCAATACAAATTAAAACCACACTAAGGTATCATCTCACTCCAATAAGACTAGCCAAGATCAAGAAAACAAAAGACACCAAATGCTGCAGAGGTTGTGGGGAAAGGGGAACACTCATCAACTGCTGGCGGAAATGTCATCTGGTACAACCACTGTGGAAAGCAGTGTGGAGAACCCTTAAAAAACTCAATATGAGCCTACTATCTGACCCAGCCATACCACTCCTGGGTATATGCCCACAAGGCTCATCCTACCACAAAGACACATGCATAGCTATGTTTATTGCAGCTCTCTTCACAATAGCAAAGAGCTGGAACCAACCCTCAAGAGATGACTGGATAACAAAAATGTGGTACATCTACAGAATGGAGTTCTATGCAGCGGTAAAGAAAGATGACATAATGAACTTTGCTGGTAAATGGATGGAACTCAAAGCAATTATGCTAAGTGAAGTAACACAGTCCCCCCTCCCCCCAAAAGGCGAATGGTTTCCCTCATTTGTAGATGCTAACACCAAATCCCCAGTTGGCAGGCAAACTGAGCAACTTTATTATTATATTTCATTCTATCTGAAAGCAACTGTGCTATTATAATGTGAATCTCTTAGTGGGCTCTAGAATTGTCCTACCACTTATATTCACACACTGTAATTACCATATATGGGTGGAAGATATGTATTCATATTCTGAAAAATGAATGTAAAGTTATACTTCTTTTTATCTGCATGCAACTTTACTGTTAAAATGTGAATCTCGGGCTGGAGAGATAGCCTAGCAGTTAAGAGCACCGACTGCTCTTGCAGAGGACCTGGGTTAAATTCCCAGCACCCACATGGCGGCTAAGAACAGCCTGTAACTCCAATTCCAGGAGAACTCCAGTTCCAGGGGAATCTGAAACCCTCTTCTGACCTCTGCGGCATTGCATGACATGGGTGCACAAACCTACGAGCAGACAGTACAGTCATACACATACAAAAATACATAAAAATTAAAAAAAAATAAAAAAGTGAATCTCTAAATGTGTTTTGGAATTAACCTATAGGTTATTTTCACAATTTGTAATTTTGATTTATGTATGGAGTGCATATATGCATATTCTGGAATAATATAAAATTAAAGGGAACAAATAAAGTGTTCTAGTTTGTCTTCCATTGCTGTGACAAAACACTCTGACTGACACCAACTTGGGGAGGAAAGGATTTATTCAGCTTACATCTCCTGGGTCACAGTTCATCACTCAGGGAGCCCAAGGCAGGAAATCAGGGCAGGAACCTGGAGGCAGCAGTTGAAGCACAGGCCATGGAGGCATGCTGTTCACTGGCTTGCTCCCCTGGCTCATTCCCAGCCTGCCTTTTTTTATGGTACACAACAACCTGCCCAGGGTGGCACCACTCATTGTGGGCTGGGCCCTCCCACACTGCTTGACAATCAAGACAATACTCCACAGATGTGGCCACAGGCCAATCCAATGGAGCCAATTCCCCAATTGAGGCTCCCTCAACCCAGGTGTGTCAAGTTGACACTAAAGCTATCCAGCACATAAAGAGAGAGAAAAACCTATTCAAAGAACTGACCAAAACAGTAAACCCATGCATCGAAAAGGTTATAAAAGACTGAGAAAAAGATGCAAGACAGGACTTAACATGTATGACAGAATCCATGAACTCTGGTGGGGGGCAGGATATAAGGGGTAGGTTTGGATGGCGGAATGAGTCTAAATTTAATTAAGAAATGTATGAAATGCACTCAAAAAATTAACTTAAGAAAAAAATAAGATTCTGTCTACATATAGGTATGTATTATATAAGATAAAAGACTTTCTTTTATAAATTTACATCTTATTTTTAATCACATTTTTACTTATTGTGAATGTGTACATTTTCATGTATGATGCGTATGTGTGGGTGTGCACATGCCACAGTGCTGGTGTGGAGGTTAGAGGATGATAACTCTGTGAATTTGGTTCTCTCCTTCCACCTGTTCATGGGCTCCAGGGTTTGACTTAGGTTGTTAAGTTGCATTGCTAATAGCAAGCACCTTTACTGCTGAGGTGAGCCACCTTGCCTGCAACAACATCCCTTAGTTTTCAAAAAAATAAATAAATAAAATTTTTTTATTGGGAAAGGGAAGTCAGAAGAAGTATGAGAGAGGAGGGAAAACCCCAAAGCCACAAACCAGAGTAGGTGACTACATAGTGCTAGCACGGCAGCTGGGCTGCCAAGAGCACTGTCCAGTGAAAGTTTTGTGTAAATTTTTGGTAGATTCATCTTTCAGCAGTGGAAGCCTGTGTGTTTGGAAGGCAGCAATTGTGGCAACATTCAGGACTCCCTACCCACTACCTAGGGAACACCTGGGGCCCCTTCATCAGCACCACGCTAGGTTTTCCTGCCCCTGGACCCAGATTCAGACGTTGAGCACAATGAAAAAACAATAACATGAAAAAACTCAAGTAATAAGTCTCCACTAAATACTACCAGTTCTGTAGAAGATGCCTATAATGAGGATTCCTAGATGTAGCCCAGGACACAGATCTTAAAAGAACTATTATAAACATGATCAAAGAATTCAAGGAATTTAAAGAACACACAAACAAACAAATCAAAGAACTAAAAGAAGATAGGGATAAACTAAAAGAAGGTAATGATAAACTTCAGAATGCATTCACAAAAGATACAGAAATAGTGAAGAAACTCAGGCTGAATGGAAAAGGAAAGTGGAACACTCAAACTCTCTGGAAAGGGTGGGAGAAAGCCTCAGTAACAGAATGAGTGAAGTAAAAAGTAGAATATCAATTGCCTACTGTTGGTGTAGAGAAAGGCTACTGATTTTTCTAGGTTTATTTTGTATCCTGCCACCTCACTGAAGTTCCTAATCATTTCTAGGAGTTTCCTGGTGGAGTCCTTAGCATCCCTTAAGTAGACAATCATATCATCAGCAAAAAGGGATAGCTTGACTTCCTCTTTTCCTATTAGAACTCCTTTAATTTCCTTTTCTTGCCTTATTGCCCTAGCAAGGAATTCAAGCACTATGTTGAAAAGGAGTGGTGACAGGGGACA
>VZQC01011911.1:601790-716272 GCA_009823505.1 Rhizomys pruinosus | reverse complement strand
GGTGAATGATGAAACTACAACAATATAGACTGGACACTCATTTGATCAACTTGATTGAACATACAAGCCCCCCTGCTGGATGGTGGGACCCATGAGCTGTGTGGGTTTGGGCACAACTGCTCGCAAATTGGTTTTACATGAAGGATGCTTGTACTCACAGATTATCACTTATTGTTAAAAAAAATGAAAACAAAACAAAACAAAAAAACAGAGAAAGATGCAGAAAAATTATGGCAGAATGCATGATCTCGGATGAGTAGGGGTGGGGTGGGGGGAAGGGAAGGGAAAAAAATAAATAAAATATTAAAAAAAGTAGAATATCAAGACTGGAAGATAACATGGAGGAACTGGACCACTCAAGCAAAGATTACAAAATATTTAACAAAGGATTGGAATAATCAGGAATTATAGGACACCATGTAAAGGACAAACTTATGTATCATAGGTATGGAGATAGGAGAAAAATCTCAGGATAATGGTATTGACCAGATCTTCAACAGGATTGTAGAAGAAAATTTCCCCAAATTGAAGAAAGACATACCCATACAAATACAAGAAGCATTTAGAACATCAAATAGAAGATAAATTCCCCATACCACATCATAGTAAAAATACTAGATGTTCAAAACAAAGAGAGAATACTGAAAGCTGCAAAAGAAAAACAAGTCACATATAAAGGAAAACCTATCAGAATTATAGCTGACTTCTCAGTTCAAACAATGAGAGCCAGAAGAGTTTGGACCAAAGTATTCCCAGTCCTAAATGACTACAGATGCCAACCCAGAATACTTTACACATAAAAATGTCTATTATAGTTGAAGGAGAAGGGAAAATCTTTCATGAAATAAATAGGCTGAAAGAATTCATGGCCGGAAAACAAGCCCTTCAGAGAATACTTGAAGCAATACAAAGAGTGGAAGGAAGGAATGACTATATCCAAGCAGCAACAAAAATTACTTAATGAGAGTATAACTGTGGAAATACAAACAAATCAAAGAACTAAAAGAATACAGAGATAAACTAAAAGAAGGTAATGATAAAATTCAGAATGAATTCACAAAATATGTAGAAATGCTGAAGAAAACTCAGGCTTAAAGGAAAAAGGAAGTGGAACACTCAATAAACCATCTGGAAAGGATGGGAGAAAGCCTCAGTAACAGAATGAGTGAAGTACAAAGTAGAATATCAAGATTGGAAGACAACATGGAGAAACTGAACCACTCAAGAAAATATTACAAAAAAATAAAAAGTAAACAGGAATGGAATAATCAGGAATTATGGGACACCATAATGATGAGAAGCAATATATATCTCCCATTAATAAAATTAAATATCAATGGATTGAACTCTCCAATCAAGGGGCATAGACTAGTAGAATGGATTAAGAAACAGAATCCATCTTTTTATTGTCTGCAAAAAATCCATATTACCTTCAAGGACAGACATTATCTTAAGGTGAAAGAGTGGAAAAAATATTCCAAGTAAATGGTACTAAGAAGCAAGCAGGAGTCGGTCTTCTAATATCAGACAAAATATAATTCAGATGAAGAGGGACCAATTCTTATCAAAGGGACAGTTAACCAAGAAGATATCACAATCATGAATTTATATACACCAAACTCTGGCTCACCAAACTTCATAAACACAATTCTACAGGACTTTAAGGCACAGATTAATCTCAACACACTACTAATAGGAGAATTCAACACTGAGTACATTAAACAAGTCAACTGGACAGAGAATAAACAGAGAGACCTCTGAACTGAATAATACGATACACCAAAAGGACCTAACAGACATTTACCGAATATTCTACCCAAACACCAAAGAATATAATTCCTATTCAGCACCCTATGGAACCTTTTCCAAAATTGACCACATACTGGGGCACAGAACAAACCTCAACAAATACAAAAAAATTGAAATAATTCCATGCTTTCTATCAGAACACAATGCAATAAAGCCTAATATCAACACCAGAAGAAGCCGTACTAACTACAGGAACACTCATTCACTGCTGGTGGGATGCAAACTCATGCAATCTCTATGGAAATCAGTGTGGAAGACTAAAAATGAACCTATCATTTGACACAATCATATCACTCCTAGGTGTCCACCCAAAGGACTCATCCTATTCCAGAGAAACATACATGACCATGTTTATTGCTGGTCTTTTCTCAATAGCAAAGATCTGGAAGCAACCCAAGTGTCCCACAACTGATGAGTGGATAATGAAAATGTGGCTTATTTCATTACACAATGGACTTCTTTGCAGTGGTAAAGAAAGATGACATCTTTACATTCTCTCTTTTTTCCTAGAATATGAATATTAGTATTCTTTTTTAAAATTTTTATTTATTTTTGTATGTGTATGAATGTACTGTCTGCCTGTGCACCCGTGTCATGCAATGCCACGGAGGTCAGAAGAGGGTGTCAGATTCCCCTGGAACTGGAGTTAAAGATGGTTCTCAGTCACCATGTGGGTGCTGGGGATTGAACCTGGGTCCTCTGCAAGAGCAGTCAGCACTCTTAACTGCTAGGCCATCTCTCCAGCCCCGAATATTAGTATTCTTATATGATAGAACACACCATAGGATTACATAAGGATAAATTATGAATGGTTGTAGCATGTATCAATAAAAAGAGAAAATATTACTGGCATGCAACTTTACTGTTACAATGTGAATCTCTAAATGTGGAATTAACCTAGAGTTTATTTTCAGATTTTGTAACTTTGATTTATGTGTGGAGTGTATGTATGCATATCTTGGAATAATATAAAATCAAATGGGAAAAAAAGAGAGAAAAACTTATTCAAGGAACTGACCAAAACAGTAAACCTGTGCACCGAAAAGGTCATAAATGACTGAGAAAAAGACGCAAGACAGGACTTGTGTATAACAGAGTCCATGAGCTCTGACGCGGGGAGGGGGGATGAGGGGTGGGCATGGATGGGGGAATGAGTATAAATTTGATTAAGAAATGTGGTATGAAATGTGCTCAATAAAAATTTAAAAAAATGTAAAGAAAGATGACATCATGAAAATTGTAGGTAAATGGATTGAACTTGAAGCTGTTATGCAAAGTGAAGTAACACAGTCTCAGAAAAACAAACAACAAATGTTTTCCCTCATTTGTGGATCCGAACACCAAATCATTATATGTAAATCAAAGTGGGTAATTGGTCAGTAAAGATAATACCACAATGACTGATATTGCTATAGATATAGCTTGAAATATACATCTCTATTTTCTTCTGTTGTAAGATTTATTAGAAAGAAGAACTCTCCTTTTTTATACCAAAGTATTTTTTATTGATGTTTTGTGTATTTCAGACATCATTTTTCAATTCAGTTCAGGCACATTCCCCTTTCCCTTCCCCCACACCCCCCACCCCAGATCATGCATTCTGCCATAACTGTCCTACATCTTTCTCTCAGCCTTTTTTATGCTTAGGAATTCACATTTTCCTCCATTAATTTTATATTACTCTAAAATATGTATACATACTCTCCACCCATATACAGTAATTACAGAGTCTGAAAATAATTGGTGGGTGGATTCTAGATCGCATTGAGAGATTCATATTATAACAACATACTTGCTTTTGGATAAACAGAAATATAACAATAGTTATTCAGCTTGCCTTTCATCTGGGGGATTTGGTGTTAGCATCCACAAATGAGGAAAACCATTCTCTGTTTGTCTTTTTGGGATTGTGTTACTTCACTCAGCATAATGGCTTTGAGCTCCATCCATTTACCTGCAAAGTTCATGATGTCATCTTTCTTTACCACTGAATAGTACTCCATTGTGTAGATGTACCATATTTTTGTTATCCACTCATCTGTTGAGGGGCATTTGGGTTGGTTCCAGCTCTTCGTTTTTGTCTAGAGAGCTGCAATAAACATGGATATGCATGTATCTTTGTGGCAGGATGAGTCTTTGGGGTATGACTTTTGGGGTATGACCAGGAGTGGTATGAATGGGTCAGGTGGCAGGCTCATTCGGAGTCCTTTAAGGGTTCTCCACACTGCTTTCCATAGTGGTTGTACAAGTTTACATTCCCACCAGCAGAGGATGAGTGTTCCCCTTTCCCCACTACCTCTCCAGCATCTGTTGTCTTTTGTTTTCTTGATCTTAACTAGCCATATTGGAGTGAGATGATATCTGAGATTGGTTTTAATTTGCATTTCCTTAATTATTAATGATGCTGAACACTTTTTAAGATTTTTTCAGCCATCTTTAAATCCTCACTGGTGAAGTCTCTGTTCAGCTCTTTACTCCATCTTTTGAGTGGGAGGAAATCTTTACCAGTGATACATCTGACAGAGCATTAATGTCGAGAATACATAAACTACTCAAAAAACAAAGAAGTAAGAAGACAAATAACTCTCCTTGTTTAAAGTACATTAAAACATATATCAACATGCTTATAATTATAATTTAGGAATGTAAAGTTATATTTCTTTCTACCTACAAGCATGTTTAGGATTAAACTGTGAATCCTTAAACATGTTTTGGGATTAACCTATAGTTTATTTTCAGACCCTGTTAATTTGGTATATGTATAGAATATAAAAAGAAACCCTAACTATAATCTCAAACATCAGAGATGCTGGGACAGAAGAGATGTGTGGATGAACCTGATCAATGAATACCAAGTTGCAATTACATAGAGCATGATGCTTTGGTGTATGATTTTATAGTTGGGATGAATATGAATGTAATGTTGCATGCATTTCAAAAGCCTCAAAGAAAGAACTATGGAAGTTTTAACCACAAAGAAATTATAAATTTTCAATGACATAGATATTTTAGAGCAGATTTAAGCTCTAAACAATGTATACATGCATGAAACATCATGTGACTCTTGTAATATGTACAACTTTATATTTGTATCTATAATCCCAAATAAATTTAATTAAAAAAACTGAGAATATCCAGCCTAGAAAAAAAGGAAAAATAAAATTCCACTTATAGGAGGGCCTTATGACAGATTCACAGAGTCAGAAAGTAGAGTGTTGGTTTCTAGGGAGAAATGGGGGTTGTTATTGTTTAATGAGGACTGAGTTTAAACTTGGCAAGATGAGCAACATTTGGAAATCTGCTGTGCCACCAATGTAAACATACTGTGTAAGTGTGGTCAAATGGTTCATTTTATATTTTGCATTTCATAAACCACAATAACAAAGTTTAAGTAAACAAAAACTAAAAAAGTAGAATAAATCTTTAAAAAGTTAATTTTACTGACAGAAAACAGGGCAAAACCTGTATTAACTTAAAAGCAAAATGAGATGTTTACATATTTTTTAATAAAAAAGAATTGATTTCTGAACGTTTTCTTTGACTTTACATACATACCCTGATATCTCACCTCTCAAAATAAAGACAGATTTTAAAAAAGAAAATGAAAAGATCTGGGTTTCTAGTGTTGTAGTCGATTGTTTATTGGTAGTTTGGGAGGAGAAGCAGTACTGGCCGTCTAATAATGAATAGTCTGTGTTCAGGGATTACAGCAAGGCTAACCTTATGAACTTTCTTTGTCAGATTTTTTTTCTCCTGATCTTCTACACCTACCACTTTATCTTGTTAGGTTTTGGTATGTTTTGGACATATTATAACAATACATAAGGAGTAGGTACAAGTAGAAATAAGTATGCTTAAAAACTATCTGTTCTTGTTTCTGGTTAATATTATTACATTTTATTTAATTTGGACTGTAAGATCTTAAGGAACTGCAATCACACTTATGTAGTGATTAAGATACAGAGCTAGTACAAGGTCAGTTATTTATCAAGTATTAGCAGGAGAAAAATGTGAAAGAAGAAATACCATGGTCTTTGCCAGTGTAGTTACAGAAAGGAAGCAGGAATACATGTGTCAGCTAGTGAATAAATTTCTTTGATATGAACTAATCACTTAATACCAGAAATCTCATTTTGAATTAGAATTCCCCTGGAGGAAATCATGTCTGGGCCCTCAAAGAGCCATGTGTGGGAAGGATTATTCTGTTCCCAGCACTTACTCTCCTCTTTTATAATCACAATATTCTGATTTTGCTCTGCAGAATAAACTGCCTTTTTGTCACATTTAGCCAAGTAGTTTCAGTTTTTGCTTAATGGTATCATATGACCACATGCTATGCCAGCAGTGAATCTACTCTGGTCACAGGTGGTTGAATCAGAGGCCAGATTTAGATCACTCAGCACTAATAAAATTGATTATAAGGATTTTCAAAGCTGTCATGGTTGAGTTCTCTATCTAACTGTCTCCATTTGCCTCTATGAGGGTCAGTCAACAGAGAATGGAGTTAGATTAGTATGGAGATTATTAGATATTATTATTATTATTATTATTAGACATGGAGATCGACTCTGCCACCATCATATGAGCTCCTGAATCCAGGAGCTATGGACTGAAAACAGCATTACTCTCTGTTTTAGGTATGTAGGCAATGCATTCTGAGTTCTTAAGTTTCTGTATTTTCTTCTAATATTTTATTGAATTTTCTGAATTCTGAACAATATATTCAATACCCTCTCTTCACCTCCCCTTACTGCCCCCTGCCCAATTTATATCTTTATCTATGTCTCTGTCTATGTCTACATCTATGTCTCTATCTATCATCTATCTATCTATCTATCTATCTATCTATCTATCTATCTATCTATCTATTTATCTATCATCTCTCTATGTATCTATCCTATAGGGTAAGACTTTTGTACTGGGTTCCCATAATGTGTGATTTCAAAAGATTCACCTTGTGAAATGGGTCCAGCAGAGGCAGAAGGACACATGTGTATATTAAGAGGGATGGCGTGAATAATGGTGATGTGAAAGAGGGAACTGGCACACGCCTTTAATCCTAGCACTTGGGAGGCAGAGGCAGGCGGATCTTTGTGAGTTCAAGGCCAGCCTGGTCTACAAAGTGAGTTCCAGGACAGCTGGGGCTACAGGGAGACCCTTTTTTAAAAAAAAAAAAAAAAAAAAAAAAAAAGAATTTTTTCCTATGTAAGATCGGGGCCCATGTAACTTGTTTGTTGTTACTTGGTATTGTTCCAAATACCAGAATTACATCATGGAAGGTGTGAAGGCCACCATCAAAGATGCATCCCTTCAGCCCAGGAATGTTCCAAACCAGTACACCTTTCCTTGTCCTTACTGTCCTGAGAAGAACTTTGACCAGGAAGGACTTGTGGAGCACTGCAAGTTATCCCACAGCACTGATACCAAAGCTGTTGTTTGTCCGATATGTGCCTCAGTGCCTTGGGGAGACCCCAACTACCGCCGCGCTAACTGCACATCCAGCGCCGCCACCAGTTTTCCTACGATACTTTTGTGGATTATGATGTTGATGAAGAGGACATGACGAACCAGGTGTTGCAGCGCTCCATCATTGACCAGTGAGCAGGGTCCTCACCATCCATCTCATGTTCTAGAGCTTCCATTATGGGTTAAGTATGAACCTTGGACCCCTACACCTCACCTGTAAAGTAGACCTGGAAACGAGCTGTGGCACTGGACAGGTCACTTCTCACAGGGAGCTGGGAGCCCTCTTTCCTTTGGCTCTTGCATTACTGTTTTCCCCCATAACTTGTCTGTCCTGTGGTTGAGTCTTACTCTGCTCTTCAGCTGTTCCCTGAAGTCTCTTTTCCTTAGAAGAGAATCTACCGTCCACTTCGTATTTGTCCCTCCTGTGCAGTGCTCATCTCTCCGAGCCAGCCAGGACCATCCTGGGTCAAGAATAGCACAATGAAACAGACTTCTTTCCTTGCACTGAGGTGTATGAACCCTGCAGCAGTGCATCCGGCCAGTACTGCAGCTCCTTTGCTGAGTGCTGCTGTTGAGGGCCTTTGGCAGCATCCCAAGACACAAGTCAAGAACCTTCCTGGAGTGAACGTTGTGGTTTAGCATGATCTGATGCTGGTTTAGTGGTATTTTCCTACATGACCTTAGAACTGATTGCTTCTGTCTTAAATGCCTGCATGGTACCTTTTTAGGGTGAGGCATAGCCATATAATTTTAGTGGAACTGTTCGAGTTTAGGAAAATTCAGATGCATTGAGCTGTAAGCAGGGAAGAGGATCAGCTAAGAGATAGGATGGTAGCTTTTGACTCATTTTCAGACTAATAGTGTTTTAAGGTGACTTGATTCAGGTGCACCTCTGTTGAGTATCCACTCAGTCAGGTGCTCCTCTGTCAGGTGTCCACTCAGTCAGGTGCACCTCTGTTGGGTATCCACTCTCAGTCTGCTTCTGATGCATGAAAAGGAGCCTACAGACAGGAAGAGGACTGGCCCAGTGGCCACGGGCTGTTTTGTCTGCTCCTTAGATTAGCCTGAGGTGGTTTGCTGTCACATGTTGTGTCCTTACTGATTTCCACTTGTGGCTCTGTTTTAAACCCTGCCTTTGAGTGCAGAAGCTGTAGGGTGCCCGGGGTCCCCCCCGTGGTCTGCTGGGAAGGTGCCATGTGCATCCCGCAGGCAGTTAAGCTGTGTACTAGCTGCTCACTCAGCAGCAGCTCAGGAAGCCTGAGTACGAGGATAAGAGCTCCCAGCCTGTGTAGGAGCAGGTCCAGGTCCTCTAACTCTCCAAAGGCATATGGGTTTGGGGTCACGCTTTTATGTCATATGGTTCTATTCCGAATGTGGAAGGTTTGTCCTGGCCAAGGCTGCACACAGTAGTGTGTTTCTGACTCAGCTGTGGGCCTCTCTGCCTGCCAGGAAAAAGCTATCTCAGAAGCCTAGTAACCAGCAAAGATGAGACAGGGCCTTTTTTTCCCCCTAGTGTGTTGTTATTTGGAAAGACTCAGATGCTAAGGGCCTTCACTGTCATTTCTGGAAGCAATTTGCTCAGACCTCACTGTATTGAATCGTCTCAGAAGTTGTGGGGAAGTTTGTCAGAACTTCTCTTTGAGGTACTGCAGAGCGTCCATATCACAGCAGGAACATCTGCATCAGTGCATTGTGTGTATCTTAATAGATGACTTTCCAGAAAGTGAGCCTGTTTATGTTATGGCTTTTAAAAGGTGAAATATGGGTTATTTCTCCAAGGGGAGAGCCAATAGCCAATTAGATTTGGGATATACAGGCACATGGCTGCCTCTGCTGCACAGTATTTCCAGGCAGGTGAGGTGTAGCTGGTGCTGACGGTGGAGTCTTGCTTGACTCAGGGAGACCCATATTTGCTTTATTGGTTTAGTGGCCTTTGGTAACACTCTCTGGCATTCCAGAGGCCATCTGTACACTTGCATGTGTGGTCTCAATACATCCCTCCCATGTTAACGTCAGGTCTTCGGCAGCAGGGTCTTATTGCCTCTCCTCCTGTAGGTATCCCAACTTAGAGGCAAGGAGCCCTTACCTTTTGTGGGGCCTTGGATCCCCTGGCCAACATCCACCTGGTAGAACAATCCATTGCTGATGTCAGAGCTCCTGTATTAATATATTTTGCCTGAGTGCATAGCCCTAGGACTTTAGTATTATATTTGGTTCTGAACAGAGAGTAATCCCTTCCACAGTTCCCATGTCTAGTAGTCAATTAAAGAAAGCAGTTTTACCGGTTTTATAAGAGATTACCTCTACAATAGTTGTCTCCAATTTACAGTTGGGGAGCGACCTCATGATTGTCATATTTCTCCTTGTTCTATGAGTGGGAAGGCAAGGAAGTCTCTCATATCAGAACCTTTGTGGCACCTAGAAGGTAAGTTTCATTAGGACTCATTATAACTAGTTGTTACATGTAGGATCCACAGAGGGGTTCGATGTTTATGGCAATCTGAGGCTTTTCTTCCTTTGAATGTTCAGATGGGTCAGCCTTTCCGTTGCCACTTTTTGGTACATCCTACTCAATGCAAACCTGTATCTTTTCTTTCTCAGCCGTTAAGTTGGTGACGTTTTGTCCTGTTGGAACAAACAAATCTTTTCCCATAGTTAGTTTTAAGATTTGAATTGCAAGGGTTAGAAATAACCCATGGCTGATGCCACAAGCTTACATCCTCTACAGGTTAGGAGATGTTATAAGCCACAGTAAGACCCTGTCATATTTAACAGGGGGGAAAATTGTAATTCATGGATTAACATATCCAAACATGTGTCTATGCTAAAGTAACCTACCATAACTATTAGTGCTGCTTAAATACCTATATATCTAATTGCTTGTTCTTCATTAGTAGGATCGAAAGGTTATTCCTGGACAAACTGTCAGCCCATGAAAGGAAACAGCCAGAATTGACCAGAGTCCAAGTCAACAGCTCCAGAGAGAGTGGACTGTTTTACCTCTCATCCACCTGTGCCCCTTTTCTAAGCCTAGGGAACAACCTGCGGAAGAGGGGGCGTGGTAGAATGTAAGGGCTGTGATTGGGGTGAATGGTGAAACTACAGCAATGTAGTCTGGACACTCATTTGATCAACTTGATTGAACAAACAACCTGTCACCCCCCACTGGATGGTGGGGCTGTAGGTGTTTGGGCACAACAGCCTGCAGATAGGTTTTGCATGAAGGATGCTTGTACTCATGGATTATCACTTATAGCTAAAAATGAAAAAAAAAACTGAGAGAAAGATGCAGGACAGTTATGGCAGAATGCATGATCTGGGATGGGGTGGGGGTGGGGGGGGAGGGAAAGGGAAATAAGCCTGAACTGAATTGGAAAAAATGTATGAAATGCACAAAGCATCAATAAAAACTAATAATTAAAAATAAATAAATAAATAAATAAAAGGTGAAATATGGGCTGGAGAGATGGCCTAGTGGTTAAGAGCGCCGACCGCTCTTACAGAGGACCCGGGTTTGATCCCCAGCACCCACATGGCGGCGAGAACCGTCAGAAACTCCAATTCCAGGAGAACTCCAGTTCCAGGGGAATCCGACTCCCTCTTCTGACCTTCGCGGCATTGCACGACACGGGTGCACAGACCTGCATGCAGACAGTACATTCATACACATACAGAAATAAATAAAATTAAAAAACATTTAAAAGGTGAAATATAAATAAATTTCATAATTTATAAAAAAAAGTAGGGTCAAGTCCTAAAGAGTCTAAAATGTCTGGCACAGAAGTGTAGAGTCAGAGAAAAGAAAGTTCCAGTAATAGCTTAGACATAGTGTTGTGTAATTTGACTTTTGGTTGATACAGCTTCTTCCTCAGGACTTCTGGGAATATCTGAGATATTGAATAGGAACTCATCACAGACTTGCATGACTCAGTATGAATATAAAACCAAAATAATGTTTAAATAAGTTAGGTGCTTGACTTTTACATACTTACCTGTTGATCTTATATGAGCATTTGGCCTAGTTGATGATACATATGTATATTTTAGCTATTAAAAAAGAGGTTTTTAATACAAAGGCATTTTTTTATTTCACAATTTAAGCAGTTTTGTTTTTAAAGTGCCAGAATCCAAAAACAACATTATACTTTTTGGCAATGACAATGTGGATTTGTCAGTTGTCCTCTTCACTTACACTGACTCTTGCTGATAAGATGAACTTGGCCCTTTTGTTGCCCATATTTCTCTTGGCCATTCCTAGTTTGTCCTATATTGTTGGTTTGTTGTTCTAATAGACGAGGCCTTGCATACTGTCTATACATCATCAAACAGGTATAAAGCATACTTTAATCTTTACCTAGGATTTTAATTTTAGCCTAATCCCAGCCATAATCAATATTCTGAGTTTATATCTTTATGGGAAATCTTAGCTAAATCTCAGATATCCCAGATTTATATAATAGCTTTTAACACATCTTGATCCAGACTTAATCATAAATATATGTCAGCTGTACTGGCCTGCATTCAGAACAAGAAATTGAAGCATTGTGCAATGAGATTCATCAACAAACCATGGAAAAGTCCAGGGTGCTGGTCTGCTGGTCTTATCTTCTTCTCTAAGCTGATTTTTAGAATGCTCAACTGTAGTCCAGGCAATATTTTTATCAGTTTTCTTCAGTGAAATAGAATCATTAGTGTGTATTTATAACTTTAACACATATAAAAATGGACTCTTGTAGTTATTGAGGTTGAGAAGTTCAATCATATGTGGTTTACAAGTTAGAGACCTAGGAAAACTAGTGATGTATTCTGAGAACCAGATGTGACTATAAATCTCATTCGAGGGCAGCAGAGAATTGATGCTCTGGAATCAGGGAAGGAAAATGAACTTTACTTTCCTATACTTTGTTCAATTTATGTCTCAATAGATTGAATGATGTATAACCATACTGGGGAGAGAAATGTTGTTTACTGAGTAGTACACTATTTTAAACACATACCTCCTGTGTAGTTAGTTGTCTTTATCAATACATATAAAAATAGTAATTAATCTTGACCTCCTGTGTCTCAATCAAATGGTCACATAGAATTAGCCATCACAATTCTTTAAAAAATTTAAAAAATTTATTTATTATTTTTATGTGGATGAATGTACTGTCTGCATGTAGATTGTTGCACTCATGTCATGCAATGCCACGGAGGTCAGAAGAGGGCATCAGATTCCCCTAGAACTATAGTTTAAGACAGTTCTTAGCTGCCACATGGGTGCTGGGAATCGAACCCAGGTCCTCTGCAAGAGCAGTCAGTGTTCTTAACCGCTGAGCCATCTCTCCAGCTTCAACACAATTCTTAAAATAGTTATATTTTAACGACTACTTCAGGAATATAGGATCAGTTATTTATCATCCGGCAGACTAGCTTTGACTTCTGCAAGTAGAGCTAATCAAGGGAAAGACTGATGTGGGAAAGGTGAAGATGGGCTACAAGATGAGCTCTTACTGAAGCAGGGTAGTAATTGTGTGGTCTTCCGGTACATGCGACTTTTTCCAAGGAGAGAGAAACTCAGCTGGTCTGAGATACGAACGACACAGCTGGCATTGCCCATTTTGGAGCTCTGAGTTGTAGCTTTTAAGTACACATGGCACCCTGTAGGTTCTGTTTCTTTGGGTTAAATCAACACTGGATCAAAAATATTATGATAAAGGGGATGGAAAGATGGGTCAGCTGTTAAGAGCACTGGTTGCCCTTGCAGAGGACCTGGATTCAGTTCCCAGTACCCACATGAGGGCTAACAACAATCTGTAACTCTAGAGGATCCAACACCTCTCTATGACCTCTGTGGGCATTTCTTGGTATGGGTGGACCTACATCTATCCAGGAAAACACTGATGCATATAAAATCAAAATAAATAAATAAATATTATGATAAAATTAGTGTTTGTACTGAAAAATATATAAACTTTCCCCTTGGCATTCATTATTCCTTAAATGATACAATATAACAATTATTATATAACACATATCAGTTATATGCCATCTACAGTTGCTTAAAATATATACAGTGAAATGGATAAGTTATATGTAAATATTAAGGAATCTTATAAAAAAGGATTTAAGCATTCATAGAGTTTAGTATTCATAGAGGATCTTTGGACCAATTGTCCATGGACACCAAAGAACAACTACACTGCCATCCCCTATCTTCTAAGATACAGAGTCATTTGCTCTTCATAATCATGCTTTTAGTGCATGCTCTTTCTTTCTTTTTCTTTTAATTTTATTTATTTCTGTATGTGTATGAATGTACTGTCTGCATGCAGGTCTGTGCACCCGTGTCGTGCAATGCCGCGGAGGTCAGAAGAGGGTGTCGGATTCCCCTGGAACTGGAGTTCTCTTGGAATTGGAGTTTCAGACGGTTTTCAGCCGCCATGTGGGTGCTGGGGATCGAACCCGGGTCCTCTGTAAGAGCGGTCGGCGCTCTTAACCGCTAGGCCATCTCTCCAGCCCAGTGCATGCTCTTTCTAAATCAAGAGCTCAATACTGTAAGATTCAATTTTGGGTAGTGATATTTCTCTTCATCATTTGAGGATTCAGCATATAGTTCCATGTTTGAAGAAATGTTGGTGTAATCTAGGCTATATTTGAGATGTGATCTTGTTCTTGGCTAGAGCCATAATTTTGTTCACCTGCAGAATTTACTTCCTAAGTTTTAAACACTAGTCTGACTTCTAATGAAAACAAAAAGTAGTCATTTCTTTTTTTTTTTTTTTAAATTTTATTTATTTCTGTATGTTCATGAATGTACTGTCTGCATGCAAGTCTGTGCACCCGTGTCGTGCAATGCCGCGGAGGTCAGAAGAGGGTCTCGGATTCCCCTGGAACTGGAGTTCTCCTGGAATTGGAGTTTCAGATGGTTCTCGGCCGCCATGTGGGTGCTGGGGATCGAACCCAGGTCCTCTGTAAGAGCGGTCGGCGCTCTTAACCGCTAGGCCATCTCTCCAGCCCCAAGTAGTCATTTCTTATATCATTCCATTATGGATAGATATTTCAGTCTCAGACCAGTGTATTGGTTACTTTTCTTTTGCTGTGATAAAACTCCCTGATCAAGGTGACTTGTAGAAGGAAGAGTGTATTGGGTTTATGGTTTAAGAGAGATAAGAGTCCATCATGAGGAGAGGCATAACAAGAGGCAGCTCGAGCAGAAAACTGAGCATTCACATGTTCAAGCATGCACAGGAAGTAGAGAGAAACTGAAAGTGAGGCAAGGCTGTGAACTCTCAAAGCCTACCTCCAGTGACATGCTTCTTCCACTAAGGTTATGGGGTTTGAATGAGTGTCCCCAGCAGGTTCCAAGTATTGGGATACTAGGTCCCCAGTTTGTGGTGGTGTTTGTGAAGAGTCATGGAACCTTCAAAAGGTGAGACCATGATGGAGGAAGCACAATCACTAGAGTTGGGCTTTGAGTGTTCTAATCCTTGCTGCATTTCCAGTCTTGCTCTGTTTCCTGTGATTGCTTCAAGATGGGAGGGCTCATCTTTCTTCTCTGGCTACCTCTGCCATAATGCCTCATTCTGCCACATTATGGACTCTTATCACTCTGGAATAATAAGGCAAATAAAGCCTTCTAAAATTGCCTTGCACCTGCTGTTTTATCACAGCAACAGGAAAGTAAAGCAACTAAAACAGAAGTTGGTACCAGGAGAGTGGTGTGTTGCTGTGAAGAACCTGACCATATGTGTTCTTAGAGTAATATGGAAGGCTTTGGAAGTTTGAGCTAGAAAATCAGTTGAATGCTGTAAGAAGAGTTTAACAAGCTATTTTAGTAGGAGCCTGGAAGAAAGTAGTGCCGAGAGCAAAGTGGTTCCTGAGGGAAATAAGGACTTAAGCAACAACTGAGATATCTTGGTAAAGCATTTGGCTGCCATCTACCCAAAGTCCAAGACTTTTTCTGAGGTTAAGTTGAAAAATAATGAACTAATTTCCTTGGGAAAGGAAATGTCAAAACAGCCTGACATAAAATTCATGGCATGGCTATTAATGGTGATTATTATGTAGACCTACAGTGAATAAAGCAAATTGGTAGATGGAAATACAGAATGTACAGTTTGGAATGAAAAAGAATATTAGCAGTTTAATGTTGGAGCTAACATTAAATGTGCTGAAGGAGAGGCTCTCTTTGATAAAGAGATTAGAGCCATTAAGGAGAGGCCTGCATATTTGCAGTTGAACAATGGAAAGAGTTCCCTTAGGGCAAGACCCAACCCAGTTATGTTTCCTTGTGAAAGGAAAAAGGCCAAGGAGTTTTCACCTAGAAAATGTCAATCTTCAAAAGCTGCTGGTACTATGGATGAAATTGTCTGGGATCTATACCAAAGTGGCAACCAAACTTGGCAGTGTCCACATAGTGATGTTAGCTTTAGAGGTATGAAGTGTGCAGGAGTGAGGGGGTCATCAGTTCTCTGATTTCAGAGAGCCACCGTTCACCAGAGGAGTCCCTGCATAATGATGGCTGGACAGTTCAAGGGACCCAAAGTAGCCATTGTATGAAGGTATGAAGGTGAAGCCTGGTTGACACTGGAGACCCCAGGATGTTTGAGATGCCAGAGACATAAGATATCTGTGAAGGAGAACTGAATACAGGGACTGGTCTCACCCTAAGAAAGAGATGTATGTTGCATGCAGCAAAATTGGAGGTGCTGAGCCATCTAAGCTCTTCAGAAGTAAAGTTCAGATGTTGAGCATGGAGCTGCAAGGTTTTCTGTTTGCCCTTCTGAGCTTCAGTCTTGATTTGGGCCAGAATTTCCTCACTATCCTCTTTTTTGGAATGGGAATATGTATTCAGTTCCATTGTATGTTGGAAGTATATAATTTGTCTTGTGATTTTGTAGGGGCTTACAATTAAGAGATTGTTTTGAGTCTTAGAAGAGACCGAATAGACTTTTGAATAGAATTGGGACTGGTAAAGGCTATGATTACTTTTAACGTTAGACTAAATACATTTAGTATTGTGATTTGGTTATGAGCCTATGGGGGACAGGGAATGGAATATGATGGTTTGAATGAGTGTTCCCCGTAGGCTCCAACTATTGGGACACTCCCAGTTTGTGGAGGGTCGTGAAGCCTTTAGGAAGTATAACCATGCTGGAGGAAGCATATCACTATGGTGATATGCTTTGAGAGTTCTTAAGCCTTGTTGCATTTCCAGTCTTGTTCTGTGCTTGCTCAACGATGTGAGTCCTCAGCTTTCTGCTCTGGCCACCCTTGCTGTCATGCCTCCTCTTCCATTATGGACTCTAATTCCTCTGATATCATAAGCTAAATAAACTTTCCCTTCTTAAGTTGCCTTGGTCATGGTGTTTTATCACAAGTGAAAGATGGCTAATACAAAGGCCATACCTCTTAAAAAGTTCATGGTTCACCTCAAAGAGCAACACCAACTAGGAACAAAGTCATCAAATACTTGCAGGGGGATAGTATCATTCAAACCACTACATTCCACTCCTTGGCCTCAATAGGCTTATGGGTATATCATAAAGCAAAAGGCATTCAGTTCATCTTTGAAAGCCCCATAGTCCTTCACAGTCTTAATATTGTTTAAAAGTCCAGAGTCTGAATTCTCTTTTGAAACTTAAGACAGTTTCTTAACTATAAACCCCTATAAAATAAAAAAGCAAATTACATACTTCCATCATATTATGGCAGAGAATACACATTTCCATTCAAAGAGAAGGAATGGGGGCAGGTAGTAAGCTAACACTTGACCAAAACAAGACTGAAACCCAGAAGAGCAAACACCAAATTCTGTAGCTCCATGTCCAATACCTGACACTTTAGTTCAAAAAGGTCAGCATACATATACTATTGGGCTGGTTCCATTCCCTCTGTACAACTCTCCTTGGCAGATATCTCATGACTCTTGCATCTCCAACACCTTGGGGTCTCATACTCTCTTAAGTGTCACCTTTATAGCTTCAAGAAATGGCCTCTCAGGGCCTTATGTCCTACCAGAGCCATATACTGCCTGGCCTCAGAGGCTCTCTAAAACCCAGAAGGAAAATCAAAACCATCTAAAACCAGCACCACATAGATGACAAATTAGGCTTCCAGCTTTGGATGGAACTTGGCCTCCTTCATTCACATTACTAGTAGCTTTTTTTTTTTTTTTTTTTTTTTTCTGGGAGCAGAAAATTCCTGAGGAATTTTCTCTTCACAGGTTGGAAGTTTAGCTATCTGGGTGTTTAACCCAGAGGGCACTCTTTCCATTGCTCAGTAGATCAGGAGGCCTCTCCCTAATAGCTCTAATCTCCTTCAACGAGAGCCCTTCTAGGATATAACTTGGCTGAAGCATTATGTTTCTTAGTACTCTTTTTCTCTCCAAACTGAACATTTTGTATTTTTCTGCCCCATTTGATCTTTTTTTTTTTATTGACGATCTACATAAAATTTATCAGCAATAACCAAGCCACCAATTCAACATTAGATTATCTTGAAGTTTCCTCTGCCAAAGAAATGAGTCCATTACAATTTAATTTAAGTTCAGGTGAGTTCTTAGGCCACAGGCAGATGGCAGCCATATTCTTTGTCAAAATATCTCAGTTGCTGTTTAAGTCTTGCCTCCATCTCGAGCATCTTGAGTTGGTCCTCTACTAAGATGGCCCATTAGGCTCTGCATACAGCACTCAATGGGTCCTCTAGCCCAAACTTCCAAGGTCTTCTCCATTCCTCCAAAAACCAAAATGGTTGGATTATTTGCAGAAATATCAAGCTAGCTGCGACCAACTTCTGTATTAGTTAATTTTTTGTTACTGTAAGAAGGCACTGTGATCAAGAGAACTTATCGAAAGGAGTTTATTTGGCTTATGGTAACAGAGGGATGAGAGTCCATCATGAAGGGAGGCACGACAGGAGGCAGTCAGAGCAGAAAGCTGAGCGCTTACATCTTCACACACATGCAGGAAACAGAGGGAGTGGAACTGAAAACGGGGCAAGGCTATGGGCACTCAAAGTCTGTTTCCAGTGATATGCTTCGTCCAGCTAGGCCACAGCTCCTAAAAACTCCATGACCCTTCCCAAACAGTGCCACTAACTGACCAAGTGTTCAAATATTTGAGCCTAGGGTGTCAGTTTTCTTCTATAAAAATTATTTTATGATTTTTTATGTGTATAAGTGTTTTGATTGCATGTATGTTAAATGCATCCATGTTGTGAAATTCCTGCAGAGGTCAGAAGAGGGCATTTGAATACCTTGGGATGAGAGTTATGGATGGTTGTTAGCCAACCTGTGGGTGCTGGGCATCGAAACTGGGTCCTCTATAAGATGTATTTATCCTCGAAGAGGATGCTTTGTTCAGACTCCTTTTATACCACCAGCCTGTGATGTTTATTTTATTATTTTTTTTAATTTTTTAAATTTATTTTTGTATGTGTATGAATGTACTGTCTGCATGTAGGTCTGTGCACCCGTGTCGTGCAATGCCGCGGAGGTCAGAAGAGGGTCTCGGATTCCCCTGGAACTGGAGTTCTCCTGGAATTGGAGTTACAGACGGTTCTCAGCCGCCATGTGCGTGCTGGGGATCGAACCCGGGTCCTCTGCAAGAGCAGTCGGTGCTCTTAACCGCTAGGCTATCTCTCCAACCCCTGTGATGTTTATAGGTGATAAGCACAATAGTACTCTTGGTGAATTAGAAGGTGGTATGGGTTTGAGGACAAAGTATTGAAGTCACTGATTAGGTAAATTAAGGGATCTCGTCTGCCAATTTCTAGCTGTTCTGTGAGGATGATTGATATTTCCAAAGATTAATTTTCAACAGAAAATTTTGAAGCTGCTTAAATTCTTCCGTCCTTGAATTCCACGAATTTAAAAGAATGAGACACAGGGGAGTATGGTGTCTGTGGTTTTAGAAAGTTGATATGATAGGCATGGTAAGTTAATCATAACTGTTTTCTGCAAAACGTTTTGGATACGGTGTCACTATTTGGGCCAAGCTGGCCTGAAGATCACAATACAGTCATTCTTCTGCTCTGCCTCCCAAATGTTGAGATTATAGGTGTGTGTAACACACATGGCTTCTCTAAAGCTTAAAGGAATTAAAACCTTAACACAGTGAAATCTTCGAATGAACCATTAATAATTTTTTAAACAAATACTTCATTATAAAACTTTTATGCAATTTAAAAATACAATTACATAAAAACAATAAAATTATGGTTAATGAAAGCTAGAAAGATGAGTGGATGGTGGGATGCTGATGGAACAAAATTGAAGATCAAAACTTGAGCACGTGCAATTTCAGCTACCTCATACTTGACAAAGGGGGCCAAGAAGACTCAATGGAGGAAAGACAGCATCTTTTGCAAATACTAAACCCTGACCTTTCACCCTGTACAAAAATCATCTCCAAATGCATCAAAGACCTCAATGTGAAACCTGAAACTCTGAAAATGATAGAAGAAAATGTTGGGAGTAACCTACAAGATATAGGCATAGGAAAAGACTTTCTAAGTCAGACAGCAGCTGCATGGGAAATAAGGTCAACAATTGACAAGTGGGACCTTACTAAATTCAAAAGCTTCTGTACAGCAAGAGAAACAATCAAAGAAGTCAAGAGAAAACCCACAGAGTGGGAGGAAAACTTCACTAGTGATACATCTGACAGAGCATTAACAGCCAGAGCATATAAATTATTAAAAAAAGGAGCAAGAAAACAAATGACCCACTCAAAAGATGGAGTAAAGAGCTGAACAGAGACTTCACAAATGAAGAAGTACAGATGGCTGAGAAACATCTCAAAAGGTGTTCAACATCACTAATAATTAAAGAAATGCAAATTAAAACCATTTAAGATTTCATCTTATTCTGGTAAGTCTGGCTATGATCAAGGAAACAATTGATACCAAATGCTGTAAAGGTTGTGGGGAAAGGGGAACACTCATTCACTGCTGGTGGTAATGTAAACTCATACAACCCCTATGGAAAGCAGTGTGGAGAAAAGACTCAAAATGAACCTACAGCTCCTGGGTACAAGACTCAAGCTATTTATTACAGAGATGTATACACAACCATGTTTACTGCAGCTCTTTTCACAATAGCAAAGAGCTGGAAGCAACCCAAATTGCCCCTCAACCAATGAGTGGATAAAGAAACTGTGGTACATCCACAATGGAATTCTATGCAGTGGTAAAGAAAGATGATATCATGAAATTTGCAGGTAAGTAGATGGAACTAGAAGTCATTATCCTAAATGAAGTAACACTGTCCCAGAAAAACAAACAATGTATGGTGTCCATCATTTGTGGATCCTAGCTCCAAATCCTTATTTTTAAGACAAACTGAGTATTTTTTCTTTTTTAGTAAATATAATTCCTGATATTACTATAAAAAGTACATTAAACATGCAGCAACTTGCTATGTAATGTAGGAATGTAAAGTAATATTCCTTTTTACCTGCATACAACTCTACTGTTAAAACATGAATCCCCAAACATGTTTTGTAATTAACCTATAGTTTATTTTCAGACATCATAATTTTGGTATATGTGTGGTGTGTATGCATATTTTGGAGCAATATAAATTAAAGGGAGCAACAAGAACAAAAATACTGATTCAAAGAACTAACTGAAACAATAAAACTGCCCCAAACAGTAAACTTCTTCATTGAAAAATTTAAAAAAGACTGAGAAAAAGATGTAAGACTTGTATGGCAGAATGCATGAGCTCTGACAGGGTGGGGGGCATAGAAGGGAGAATTGGTCTAAATTTGATTAAGAAATGTTGTATGAAATGCACAAAACTTCCGAATATGTGGGAAAACTTCAGTTATATAGGAAGAATACATTCAGGGAATCTGTTATACAACATGGTGATTACAGAGTAATAATGGGCTGTTGTGTTGGTTAATTTTTGTTTACTTGATGCAAAACAAAGGCACCTGGGAAAAGGTAAACACAACTGAGGAGTTTCTCAGATCAGAGAGGTCTGTGGCCTTGTCTATGGGGCACATAGGGGTCAGTTCCCTACAGTGACAGCAGGCGGCCACTGTGTTCCCCTTCCCTTAGCAGGACTATGCTGTACCTGCTCTAGCAAGAGAAGCTTCCTACACCAGCTCACTGTGGATGGTGCCATCCATGGGCAGGTGGGTCTGGGCTATAAAGAAAGGAGCTGAGCAAGTCAGGAGATGCCAGACAATCAGCAGCATTCCTCCAGGGTTCCTGGGTGGAGCTCCTGCCTTGTCTTGTCTTGACAATGGACTGTAATATGGAGGCTGAAATAAACCCTTTCATCCACAAGTTGCTTTTGGTTATGGTGTTCATCACAGCAACAAAGAAGCAAACTAGGATAGCTGTATATGCAGAAAACATGCAGAAGATTTTGTCTAGAAGTTCTTCTGGGTCATTCTAATTGGAGCCCATTACTATGGAATTGCTAATTTTGGAGGAGTCATGTCCTGATTGTTTTTGTTTCTGCTCTAGGACTTGTGCATCTGGAGTCAATTCTTAGCACCCCCTCCTTTCAATCACTTTGCCTTTCTTCTTTCCATGGAGATATTTACAATGTTCAGAAGAGAACTAAGTCATCATAGGATTGAGGTATTACTGATACTAGGGAGAAAGATTATCCCCTAGAAGTTTCTTAGTCTGATTCACAAAAGAATTTAATAATCAACTCAAACAGAAACTTTAAGACAAATTTTTTGGAATTAAAAAATAATTCTCAGGGTAGGTAAGCTGGATATCTCAGCACTGAGGAGGAGAATGGAGGGGAGAAGGAAAGAAGCCATGAGGCCAAGCATGGAGGTCAGATACTTGGTGAACTGACAGTCACACAGTGGGGAGAAGGAAGAAAAAAATAAAGACACACAATATGCTAGGGCAACCAAAATAATACAGAAAGCATGTTTGTAAAAGGGATATGAAGAAGAAAAGGTCACACATCATTGAATTCTTTAGACTTACAAAGAAAGAGACACATCTCTGTGGGTTTTCTTTTTCAAAATTTATTTATTTTTATTTTATGTGTATGGATGCTTTGCCTACATGTATGTACATGCACCATGTGCATGTGGTGTGGAGGCCAGAAGAGGGTATATGATTCCCCAAGGAATGGAGTCATGCACAGTTCTTAGTCACTGTGTGGGTGCTGGGAACCAATCCCAGGTCCTTGATTAATGTGTTCATGAGATGAAATAAAGCTTAGTATGAAATTTATTTAACTAAGAATGAAAGTACATGTCGTTAAGAGGCAAGATGATTCTCCAGTAGTTCTGGTCAAAATGACCTGGAGTGGGATGTGAAGAAGTCAGTGTCAGATTGCATAGTGATGCAGTATTTCTAAGCATTGGTAAGGTCAACTAGACTAACAAAAATCCACGTTTCACATTAATTTTTTATTTTATTAAGGCTGGAAACTTCCAAGACATGAGATACTACCACATCCCTGCCACACTTCAAACTATCTGTGAACTAAAGTGCTAAAAGTCAGAATTAGAAAGAGGTCATTTGAACAAGATATTCTTTATTGTTAAAGAAGGATGGGTACATTTCCCCCCCCCCATATACCACAATTACAAAGTCTGAAGATAAATGGTAGGTTAATTCTAGATCTCATTAAGGTATTCACATTATAATGGTACAGTTGCTTTCAGGTAAAAGAAAATATTGCTCAGTTTGCCTTACTACTAGGTATTTGGTGCTAGCATCCACAGATGAAGGATACCATTCTCGTTTGTTTTTCTGGGACTATGTTACTTCACTTAGCACAATGTCTTCTAGTTCATGATGTCATCTTTCTTTACTGCTGCATAGAACTCCATTGTGTAGACGTACCACATTTTCTCTATCCACTCGTAGGTTGAGGGGTATTTGGGTTGGTTCCAACCTTTGCTATTGTGAAGAGAGCTGCATACTTTAAAGTAATATAAAATTAAAGGGGGAAAACGTGAATTCCAGAAATGGTTACCCTCATTTGTGGATGTTAACACCAAATCCCCAGTTGAAAAACAAGCGGAGCAACATTATTGTTATATTTATTTTTATCTGTTTATGTTTATGCTGTTATAATATGAATCTCTTAATGGGATCTAGAGTTGACCTCCACTTATTTTCAGACTCTGTAAGTACTGTATATGGGTGGAAGGTACGTATTCACATCTTTTTTATTTATTTTTTTGGTCTTTTCGAGACAGGGTCTCCCTGTAGCTTAAGCTGTCCTGGAACTCACTCTGTAGCCCCAGCTGTCCTGGAACTCACTCTGTAGACCAGGCTGGCCTTGAACTCACAAAGACCTGCCTGCCTCTGCCTTCTGAGTGCTAGGATTAAAGGCATGCACCAGCATGCCCAGTTTACGTATTCATATCTTAGAGTAATATAAAATTAAAGGGGGAAAATGTGAATGCTTAAACATAAAAAAACGAAGGGAGAAATCACTTCCAAAATGGATGTAAAGCAATCAATAGTTCTTTAAACAAATTTTTATAATACGATATCACCAGGATGGATCAAAAGATGCCATACACACCCTCCTTTAGAAGATGAATACCTCTTGTTTATTTCTGTATTTACACAAAAATGGGTGATCAAAAGTACATAGATTATTCTCTGTGACACTTTATTAAAGTATTTGTCTGAATAAAAAAAAAGAAGGATGAAGAACTGCAATGGATGGAAGCTCTCAAGGCAGAGGTGGGTTAAAGGTTGTTTATGTATAATGCAAACTTATCCTGCAAATGACAGGGGTTTCCATGATAAGGAGTAGCTGTTGCTTACAGAAACATTGGGGGAAAATAACCTCTATAATGGACTTGAAATCATTCTTCTCCCACTTCTAACCCCCTCTCTGTCTTGTTCCTTCTCCATCTATCAAAACAGAGCAAATATTCCTCTTCAGCCTTTCTTAGTTCATAAGAGAGTCTTGTGTTGGAGATCAACCACAAAGAAAAGATAGGAAGATGTCTGAGAACTTGAGATTATAGCTTCTTTCTCTCTTGGTAGAAATGTTTGTGGAAAATAAGTAAAAGTCATACACCCTAAGAATATAACTGAGGTGTCAAAATTGTAAAACCAAGATAAGTATATAAGACAATTTAGGTTCCATAAAAAACTTTAAAATAATATAGCCATGTTAGTTTATACTAATTGGAATAACATGTGATTTCTGTATTAATTTTGGAAGAATGTATACTTTTACCACACCCCAAGAATGTAGTTTACATGTATTAATTTCCTCTTCTTACTCAATTTCATTGCATTCAAGAAGAGTTATAATTTTCTCCTTATAGAATTGCTGTTAAATGGACTCAGACATTTTTTCACTTTTCCCAATTATCATTGCTAAATCAAAGAAAACAAAGATTTAAAAAAAATCCTAGCTTACAAAATTTCTTTTTTTTTGAAGTACATTCATGTCAATAAAGCGATTATATTTATTTTTTTATTAAGTTTCACATGGTATTTAATTTTTCTAAAACTTGTGCTGTAACATTTGATATTACTAGTGAGTAATCACAGTGCTTACCAGTATCTCTGTATAGTTTGTATTATTAATAAAAATGGCTTTCATTTTCAATTATTTATGATGGTATTTGGTGTTAACTTAAAGAATTAACTTGTTACAATTAAGTAGTATCTGTTTTACCTAGTGTCTATATTAGAAATAATAGTTTAAATTTGAGACTTTCTCCCTATACATTTATTGATATCACAAAAATGTTTCTCAAATAATCTATTGGTAGACTTTAGGATGGTGATACATTTTAGATGTTGAACCTCTCTTGCTTTCTAGAATAAGTTCTACTTGATCATCAGTGTATTATTTTTTATTCATTTTTGAATTCTCTTTGATAATATATTATTTAAAATATTATATGAATCTAGCCAGGTGTGGTGGCACAAGCCTTTAATCCCAGCACTCGGGAGGCAGAAGTATGAGGATCTCTGCCTGGTCTACATAGCAAGTTCCAGGCCAGCTGGGGCTACAGGGAGACCCTGTCTCAAAAAAGACAAAAAGAGATTATATGAGTCTAAAAGTAGACATTTTTACATGATCTAAATTGGAATCTCTTTGTTAGCTTTATATGTAACACATAAGTACTAACCATTGCGTTTTGCAATATTTTTCCTTCTCACAGCCAGTCGTGAAATCTGGTCCCTCCTTAAAGGCCTCCCTCAGTTTCACTTGTGAAAGTTTGCCTTGCATTGACCATTATTTCACGAATTCCCTGATTTTTAATATTTTCCAATATGTTGTAGTACCAATGCATAAATTTTACAAGTTTAACATGGCACATGTGAAATACATTGTGAGCCTGACAAAAACTGATTTAAGTCAATAGTGATGGAACCAGTAGATGACAGATAGGTACAAAGCACTTATTATGAATAATTATATAGTATGTTGGAAATGGATTTCTAAAATGAGCTGGCTAATTAGAGATAAGACTGATCAATTTTCTTACAATTATATTAATTTTGATTAGATATTTCTATTGAACAGAAGGAATTTGTATCTCTTAACACAAATCTATAATTTTCTTATACATATTGTCACTATTTTAAATAGAGTGCCATCAGAAAACATATATTCTCCATAAGAAGTAAATAATTCTGAAATTAGCCTATGAGATCATGGTTTAGTTTGACATTGAAAGGATTTGCTGCCTTCCTTTTGCCTTATTTCCATGTCTTGAATACTTTTTAAAGTACTTAAAAATAATACATCTACTTTGCATTTCTATTAAATGCACATCTGGTCTATGTCAGAGCAGTATCAAGGAAAGCTTGTGGGTACTGAATAGAACAATCTTGGATTTGAATCTTGGCTCTGCAAGCCTGACTCTTACCTGTGTTTTTTTTTTTTTTTTTTTTTTTTTTTTTTCTATGTGGTTGGAAAAAGAGATTTGGACAGCTAGAGGAGAAGAAAAGGTAGATTTAGAGCCCAGGAACACCAGGAGAAAGAAAATTGGCACAACTTTGGCATTCTTGCATGGTAACAATGCCAGATGACCATATTTCACCACGTGGATGGTACAAACGGAGTCATAATGGCAGTGGCACCACCGCGCTCCTGGTTTGGTCTACCGTGGCCCACATAGTGTTTTCCACACCCGTTCTTAGGAACTCTTTTCTTGAGGTTGTATGTTCCCTCCAAAGGCGGGGCCCATGTAGCTACAGTCACCACAATTTATTCTCCTTCTGATGTGTGGTTTTTTTTTTTTTTTTCCTGTTTGTTGATCCTGATGCCATTTAAAGCTACTCATGGTAATAGACAATGTTGGTCAACAGAGGAATCAAAAGAGTGTCCTTTGGATGCTCCCCAAACAAAATTTCTAGCTGCACTTCCATTGTCTCCTGAGTATTTTAAGATGCTTCTGAAAACTGGAATTTGTGGAGGATTCCTTTATACAAGGACTGTGTACTTAGGGTCATATGTCTATGAGCTCTTACTTTAGAGGGAAGACTTTAGGAGTCTGTGACTCAGTTATTGAGTGCTAATTGGTACCAGTTGCAATAGGATAAAGAAAAAAAAGGAACATTCCTGGCCTTTAAAGATATAGCTACAACTGCCTAGATTTTTAAATTTTGGGGTCTATGTGTGTGGGTGTATGCTTGTGTGCATGTGCATGTGCACATGTGTGCATGTGTGTGTGGAGGTCGATGTTGGGTCTATCACACTCTACCTTATGTTTTTGAGATAAGGTTTCTCACTCAACCTGGAGATCACTGATTTGTCAAGACTAGCTAGTCAGTGAGCTCCAGAGTTCACCTGTCTTCAACTCTCAACTGCTAGAATTAAAGGCACCGTGCCACCACAACTGACTTTTTGGACTGGAGATCTGAGCTCAGGTATTCATGTCTATGTAGCAGGCACATTCATAGCCCCACAAATGTCCATTTTTAAGTACAATAAATATGGCAGAATCTAAGTAAGTTTTCAAATTAAGTTGACCACAATATTATAGGATATAAAAGCAGCTTCAGGAATTTGTAGTGAGGCTTTTGGTACTGAGTATAAATCATATTCCTATAATTAGAGAAACTAACACCAGAATTCAAAGATGCTTTTCTTGGGCTAGAGAGATGGCTCAGGGGCAAGAGTACAGGCTGCTCTTGCTAAGGACCTGGATTCAATTCCCAGGACCTGCATGGTGACTAACAATCATCCATAACTCTAGTTCCAGGGCAATCCTGTGCCCTTTTCTGACCTCCATGCATATTGAACAACATGCATGCACTTATAGACATGTAGTCAATACATTCATATACAGAGAATAAAATAACAAATAAAATATTTTTTAAAAGATGCTTTTTCTTCAGAAGAGAGAACTTGAGTAGTTTATGTTCTCAACATGAAAATGTTCCTGTGCTTATTATATATGAAGTACCTAGGAGTTCAGCCTCTCTGAAAAATTTTTATTTTATTTCAGTTTGGCAAACATACTGCCTTAGGAAAACAATTCAAAGCCTCCTATGCCACCATGAATGAGTATCCTCTGTCTTATCTGATCTTGTCTTTCACTCACATCTTCTAAAATACAAATATGACATTCCAGCAGCTAGAAGGTCATCACTTTGGCCTCTTTCATTAAAGAGAATGACTGTTTTTAAAAATGTAAAGGCATGAAGTTACAGAGATGCAAAGACACTGAAGTATAAAAGGATTTTTAGAGTACAGGAGGCTTAGAAAATGTAGTATTTTAAAGTAAATGTGTAACTAAAAAGTAGATCTGCTCTCACAGAAGACATTCATTTCCTTTCACAATCATTGAGCAAGACAGTAAAGGTTAGAAGGTTATATGTATTTTTTTATGAGAGAGTAACTCATTTTTTAAAAATCCCATGGTGCAGATTTGTTACTGATAGGGAATAAATTATATCCATTTGGTTTCCTGATGAAATACTATATCACAGGGAAAATGAAAAAAATCAGAGTTAAGTGTTACACCCTAGACTAAATGGACCTAGCAGATATCTGCAGAATACTCTCTCCAACAACTGTAAATTACACACTCTTCTCAATGCTACATTGAATGTTCTTCAGGACAGAGCTTATAAAAGGCTACAAAACAGGTCTCATCAAATTTCCAAACCACCAAAGTCACATTTGAATATCTTTTCTGACCATAATACAATATAACCAAAAGTAAGTAAAAGAAAAACTGAAGAGAGGAGTTAAACTACAGAATGGAAGGAAATATTTTGAAGCTATACTTCTGACAAAGATGAATACCATAAATATGAATGGAATAAAAAAGTCAATAGTGGGGCTGGAGAGATGGCTCAGCAGTTAAGAGCACCAACTGCTCTTGCGGAGGACCTGGGTTTGATTCCCAGCACCCACATGGTGGCTAAGAACCATCTTTAACTCCAGTTCCAGGGAAATCTGATGCCCTCTTCTGACCTCTGAGGCACTGCATGACACAGGTGCACCAACCTACTTGCAGACAGTACACTCATACACATAAAAATAATAAAAAATTAAAAAAACAATAGTATAACAACAAATAGATTTATTAATAGACAGTAAGAATTTCTCAAAAGAAGACATACAAATGGCAAACAAGTAAATGGGAAAAGTGCTGAATATTACTAATTATCAGAGGAATGCAAATTGAAACCACAATAAAAGATCACCTCACTCCAGTAAGAATGACTATTATAAAAAAAGAATAAGTTCTGCCTCTTTTTCTATGTTCTGTGCACCTTAAGGTAGAGATTGTATTATAGGTATGCCACATAGGCTTGGACAATTCACAAACAATGTCTGTGTGTGACCAGTTGTGATACTCTGTAATACTTTCTATCTAGTGAAACAGATTCTTCTTTGATGAGTGGTGATTGGGATACTTGTCTATAAATATAATGATCCATATATTTTGCACAACATGGGTGCATCTACACATAGGCAGGCAATACATTCATACATATAAAATAAAAATAATAAATAAAATTTTAAAAGGGGGCAATTTTTATCTTTTTAAAATTAATTTTTTATTGTTTTTATTTTATATGTATGTTTTGCTTGTATGTATGTAAGTGCACCTGTGTCATGTAATGCCTATGGAACCCAGAAGAAGTCTTTAGATCCCCTGGAACTGGAGTTACTAATGGTTCTTAGCCACCATGTGGGTGCTGGGAACCAAATAAGTCATTTCCCTAGCTGTGGTTTTTATCTCTTTATTTATCAATTAAAATAAGTTTAACTAAAAAATACTCAGATTTCACTTTAGGTGAACCAAGTGAGCATCTCTGAAATGGGCCCTGCATTTTCTGTGTCAGTGACTCTTAAATATCCTCCAGGTGATTTTACTGTGCAGCAAGGACGGAGAACCATGGCCCTGCCCCAACTGTAGAGACACTGTTTACTTGTCTTAGATGTTGTTAGGGTGCTGTGCTATGACTCTTGATCACAGCATCTTGGGATTGCATAACCAGCCACATCATAGACGTAGCCAACATCTGGCCAGGTTCACATGCAGAATTCTGGTGGATGCTCAGTCTGAGAAGATTCTTGTCACATAAGATGTCAGTTTATCCATTTCCAGAGATTTATTAAGATCAGTAATGATCTCATGAATTAGATGACCATATTTCTTTTTGGTGATCAACTATGTGTTGTGAATTATATTAGTAATTTTTTAATGAAATACTTCTTGCATTTTTGGGATAAAACCAAATATATCATCATGTAGCATTCTTATAAAATAATTTAATTTTTCCAAAATAGTTTACAGTCTAATATGATTCTTTTTGAAAAAAATAGACACATTCATTAATCATATTGGCAAGTTCTTTAAAAATATTTTATTTATTATTTTTATTCTATGTATGAGTGTGTTGCCTGCATGAATGTTAGTGCATCCATGTCATACATTGCTCAGGGAGGTTAGGAAAAGGCAGAATTGAGCCCAGGTCCTCTGAAGAACAGTTAGTGCTCTTGACCACTGAGCCATCTCTTCAGCTCCATATTGGCAATTTCTGTGGAAATCAGTTTCAAGGTTACAAGGAATAGGCGGGTAGGAAGGAACGCGGGCAGCTGGTGTATTTGGTGAAGGTAGTTTTTCTTTTCCTTTGGTTGAACTTTCATGCTCAGATATTGAACCTCCTTTTAGTGAAATAAATTTGGTTCTGTGAATAAAATATTGAGATCACAAAGTTAAAACTGTAACTTGCCTGTCTTGGATCCAGCCTTTGACTCAGCAGGGTGGGATTTGATGGATTTCTCCTTCTCCAGGCCATCCCTCTTATTTTTGTGCTCACTTCTAGCCTAAGATTGTGGTCCCTTCAGGTCCGATACTTGGGAAAAGGAGAAAAGGTCCAAGATTGAGGAAGATTTTGCCTGTCTGGCTTCTTGGCTTCTAATTTTGGTGAATATCTAGCGCTAACCCTCATCAGGTCTTTGTAGAAGTTCCAAGACATCGTTCCTACGAACACCAGTAACCTCCCCCCTGTTGTATTGCTGTGTTCTCTGATTGGCCACTCGAACTTCCTTCTTTAGTCTTGGAAGTTCTAACAAGTCAACTTTAGTTTTTTTTTTTTTTTTTTTTTTTTTTTTTTTTTTTTTTTTTTTTTTTNTTTTTGTTTGTTTGTTTGTTTTAATCGTGAGCAGAAGTAATTTTTTAAAAATTTATTCATTTTTTATGTGTATGAATGTACTGCCTGCATGTAGGTTTGTGCAATGCCGCAGAGGTCAGAAGAGGGTGTCGGATTCCCCTGGAACTGAAGTTAAAGACGGTTCTCAGGCACTATGTGGGTGGTGGGAATTGAACTTGGGTCCTCTGCAAGAGCAGTCCGCACTCTTAACCACTAGGCCAACTCTCCAGGCCCCAACTTTAGTTTTTATGTGTCTGTTTTCCATGATTCCAAAGTCCCCCAGCCAGAAAGTATCTGAACTCGTGAAGCTCAAGAGAAAAGAGAAAATAATATTTTGTCCCAAAGAACTTGGTATTACAGACTTTTTTCAGAGTGAATGTCCATGCAGACACCCTCAAATCCCACCAAATTCATGTATTGAATTTCCTATTCCCAAGGCATTGGAATTAATAGATGGAGTCTTTGGGAGATGAAGCTTGCATGAGGTCATGACCACAGGGGAGGTCAATGATGTGATTCGTGTCTTTTTTTTATAATGGAAAACAACACCAGGAAGACAGGAGAGAGGAGGTGGTTGGTGGATTTCGGGGCCGATTGCTTATTATATGAGTACAGTTCATGGCACTTCCAAAATAGCTAGGATGGTAACATCAATGATCACTGATCACAGATCACTATAACAGATGTAACAATGATGAAAAGATTTGAATATTGATTGTGAGAATTTAACAAATGTGACACAGACTCATGAAATGAACATACACCATTAGAAAAATGGTGCTGAGGCATTTGTTTAATGCAGAGTTGCTGCAAATCTTCAGTTTCTAAGAAATTCACTATCTTCCAAACATCAGTAGAATATAATAAAATGGTGTATACTTGTATTCTTCTTGCTGTGTCTATACATTGGACTATTCTAGGAACCTCATTCTTCTGGAATAATATGCTATTTACCCTTTTATGTTTGGTTTATTTCACTTAACTTCATGTCTTCATGATTGCAGTATGTATTAGGAGTTTGTGTTTTAAATATCAGTAATGTTCTCATATCTATTTATCATCTATCATCTATATATCTATATATCTATCATCTACCTACCTATCATCTATCTTCATCTATCTATCTATCATCTATCTATCTATCTATCATCTATCTATCTATCATCTATCTATCTGTGGCATTTACTTAAATATTTATCAGTGGATACTTTTAAAAAAACTTTTTGGCCATTGTGAGTAATATTGCTATGAATATAGGTGTACAGATATCTGATACACACACACACATTTGGTATAAACCCTGAGGGAATGGGCTATATTCTATAATAATTCTATGTTTTTAAGTTTTTCAAAAACTGCCACACTATTTTCTATAGGTGTTGTATAATTTTATATTCCCCCCCTGGTAATGCACAAGAATTCTATTCTATCTATCTATCATCTATCTATCTATCTATCTATCTATCTATCTATCTATCTATCTATCTATCTATCTATCTATCATCTATCAATCATCTATCTATATCTATCTATCTACCTACCTACCTATACTTTTTGCCAACACTTTGTTAACTTTTGAGAAGAATTAAAAACTTACAATAGTCCTTTAATAGTGAAGTAGTATTTCCTTGTTCTGACTTGCATTTGACCAACTGTGAAGTTGAGCATCTTTTCATGGCATTATCAATGTTAGAAAATGTTTGGAGAAATGTCTATTCAATTCCTTTGCCCATTTTTAAGTGAAATTTTCTTATCGTTGTCAGCTTCTCATTGTGATTTTGAAAAGCACAATACAATTAAATTCAAAGTATCTGTGCACACAAAAATATTTGCACATGATACTGATTTTCCTGTGATTTTCCTGCTGTTTAACTTGCATTTTTCCCTTTAGGACTTTGTCATTGCTCTTTTATGGTTATTGGGAAATGGGGGTTTTCATTTTTCGCATGTGTGTTAACAAATGCTGATGACTGTAATTTTTGGCATGTGTTGTCTAAAATTTGCCAAACTATGTTTTAAAAAAAATTAACATTTCAGGTGGCTAGAGAGATGGCCTAGCAGTTAAGAGCACTGACTGCTCTTGCAGAGGACCCGGGTTCGATCCCTAGCGCCCACATGGCAGCTGAGAACCATCTTTGGCTCCAGTTCCAGGGGAATCTGACACCCTCTTCTGACCTCCATGGCATTGCACGACATGGGTGTGCAGACCTACATGCAGACAGTACATTCATACACATAAAAAATAAATAAAAAATTAACATTTCATAGCACAAAAAATCTATATTTTCTACTTAAATTTTCAAAAAATTTAAATAGTGGTGTCTTTCAACATTTTGTAGGACAGTCTATTTCCACCAAATTTAATGTGTGAAGAGTCACAAAACAGTATCATACTCCATAAAAATGTTTTACAATTGCTTCAAGTGATTTTTATTTGAGAGCAGATGACTTAATACACTGAACGCGGGCTGAACAGATGGCCTAGCAGTTAAGAGCGCTGACCGCTCTTGCAGAGGACCTGGGTTCGATCCCCAGCACCCACATGGCGGCTGAGAACTGTCTGAAACTCCAATTCCAGGAGAACTCCAGTTCCAGGGGAATCCGAGACCCTCTTCTGACCTCCGCGGCATTGCACGACACGGGTGCACAAACTTGCATGCAGACAGTACATTCATACACATACAGAAATAAATAAAATTAATAAAAAAATTAAAAAAAATACACTGAACGCAATTCAGTGCCAAGAATGAATACGCCCTACACTTTAGTTCCCGTGGCTGCTGTAACAAATCACCTCAACCTAGGAGCCTTGGTGACACATCGTTCTCTTCTCTGTCTGTATGCTCAGGATTCTGAATTTGGTTCCCCTGCACTGAAGTCAGGTCATGCTCCTCTGGAATCTGTTTTCAGCTTCTGGAGCAGCCTTCCTGGCTTCCTGGCCTGTGATCCATTCTCCATTCCTCTGCCTTCAAGGCCAGCAGAACAGCTGCCTGCCTCAGTGGTCTCATTGATTCTTATTCTGAGAGTATGTGGAATTTCCTTTAGTGTCTCTCTTATGAGGACAATTCTGATCAATTTAGGGTACAATCTGATAAACAGATAGATAATTGTCACCCCAGAGCCATTAAATGAATTACATCTGTTAGATCTTTTTCTATAAAGGGTAGTATTCAAAGGAGAACTGGAGAATTACTTCAATCCTTGGGTGAGAGAGTGTAGGGGTTAGGGATGCCTCCCCAAGAATGCAACCTCTCACAGTTTTAGAGAACACTATGGAAGCTGCTAAGAGAGAAAAAATCGATCAATGATCCATCTTCAGCTTTAATGCCTAATAACCACAACAATGACTGGCATAGCAAACTGTATTGGGACAGTAGTGCCACTTTAAAAAATTATTTTATTTTTATTTCTATGTGTGTGAATGTATTGCCTGCATATGTATTAGTGTACCATGTTGTGTAATGCCTGTAGAGGTCAGAAGAAGGTATTGGAGCCTCTGGAACTGAAGTTACAGATAGTTGTTAGCCACCATGTGGGTGCTGGGAACTGAACCCGGGTCCTCTGCAGGAGCAGTCAGTGTTCTTAACTGCTGAGCCATCTCTCCAGTCTCAGCAGCGCCAATTTATCTTGGGAGTAATGAACAGCTACCTAACTGAACTTGAAGCCCACTCAGTGGGAGGGAACTCATGTGTGGTACTTTAAACATAGCCAAATACATATAGCTGGAGAGGTCATAGAGCTTAGAGAAAACCCCAAGGCTGTCACATACCTAAACAAACATAATTTCTTACTATATGCTAAATGTGGATCCAGGCTGTCACATCCCTAAACAAACATAATTTCTTACTATATGCTAAATGTGGATCCTTATATTTATGGACATGTTCCAATCACCACTCATCAAAGAAGCTTCTTTTGCAAAAGAGGGAGATGATTATACAACTGGTCACACAGAGAATAAGTGCTTGTGAGACGCCCAACCCTAAGTGACACACTACAACGGAACCTCTACACCTAAGGCTCACGGAACACAGTGCAACAAGGGGTAGAGAGAATACTAATGCATTTCTCAACTCTCATCAGTGAAACTTCTTCTTGCAACCCAGGGTGATAAATACAAAATGTCACAACTGGCTAAAGTATAGAGAATAAGAGACTGCAGAGTGTCTCTTGATAGGACTCCCATATTAAACTTTACCCACGCAGGACTCAGGGGCCATTGCAGAAGAGGGGTTAGAAAGATGGTAAGATCCAGGGGAGGTGGTGTATAAAAGGAACCAGAGTCTTATAGGCTCCTGAGTCCTTTGCTCATATGAACCTACAGCAATGGTGATGACATGTACAAGACCCATGCAAACTCAAGCAGCCAAAAGCCAGCATAGAACTGGGGAAATGGGCACAAGGCCACAACTTTGCAAAAGGGGCCAGTGATTGTTGCTGGGTGAGGGACAGTTGTTTTCTTTTAGGGAATAATGTACCCCTGCTCATGAGGTTTGGCAGTACATTAGTAAGTTCAAAGCCAGCTGGGCTGACTACGTAACAATAACTTGTCTCAAAATATAAATAAATATTGGTAAGGGCTCCTTGCCTCTAAGTTGGGATACCTACAGGAGGAGAGGCAATAAGACCCTGCTGCCGAAGACCTGACGTTAACATGGGAGGGATGTATTGAGACCACACATGCAAGTGTACAGATGGCCTCTGGAATGCCAGAGAGTGTTACCAAAGGCCACTAAACCAATAAAGCAAATATGGGTCTCCCTGAGTCAAGCAAGACTCCACCGTCAGCACCAGCTACACCTCACCTGCCTGGAAATACTGTGCAGCAGAGGCAGCCATGTGCCTGTATATCCCAAATCTAATTGGCTATTGGCTCTCCCCGTGGAGAAATAACCCATGGGCTGATGCACAAAGCTTACATCCTCTACCAGTTAGGAGATGTTATAAGCCACAGTAAGACCCTGTCATATTTAACAGGGGGGAAAATTGTAATCATGGATTAACATATCCAAACATGTGTCTATGCAAGTAACCTCCATAACTATTAGTGCTGCTTAAATACCTATATATCTAATTGCTTGTTTCTTCATTAGTAGATCGAAAGGTTATTCCTGGACAAACTGTCAGCCCATGAAAAGGAAACAGCCAGAATTGACCAGAGTCCAAGTCAACAGCTCCAGAGAGAGTGGACTGTTTTACCTCTCATCCACCTGTGCCCCTTTCTAAGCCTAGGGAACAACCTGCGGAAGAGGGGGGCATGGTAGAAGTAAGGGCTGATTGGGGTGAATGGTGAAACTACAGCAATGTAGCTGGACACTCATTTGATCAACTGGATTGAACAAACAACCTGTCACCCCCACTGGATGGTGGGCCGTAGGGGTTTGGGCACAACAGCCTGCAGATAGGTTTTGCATGAAGGATGCTTGTACTGCATGGATTATCACTTATAGCTAAAAAAAAAATGAAAAAAAAAAACTGAGAGAAAGATGCAGACAGTTATGGCAGAATGCAGATCTGGGATGGATGGGATGGGGGTGGGGGGGGAGGGAAAGGAAATAAGCTGAACTGAATGAAAAAAATTATGAAATGCACAAAGCACAAATAAAAACTAATAAAAAATATATAAAAAATAAATAAATAAATAATAAATAAAAGAGAAAAATAGGATAAATGTTAGACAGGCTGAACAGGATCCAATGGATGAACTCAAACAGAGGGACATCTGGGTGCAAAAAACTTGATTCTGTAGGTCTTAACATATATGACAGAGTGCGTGAGGTTTGCAGATAAGCTATGAGGGGTGAAGACAAGGAGTAGGAGCTGAATAGAATTTAGTTGTATTATATGAAACCCACAAAATTCAATACAATATTTTTAAAATATAAAAAATACTTATTTATTTTGAGATAGGGCTTCATTTAGTTACCCTGGCCACCTTTGATGTTACTGTGTAGTCTGTCCTGGCTTTGAACTTATAACAACACCCATGCTTCAGCTCCAGAGCAGGTAGGATTACAGTTCTGCGTCATTAGACCCTGGTCATTTTCTCTCTTTTTAATAGAATTTTAATGAATTTCATGCAACATAGTTTGATGGTATTTAGATATTCTCTCCTATCCAGACCTGTTCCCAATGCTACATATATTATATATATGTATATAATAGATAATAAGATATATATATATATTTATGTATATAATATGGCCTATTGAGTGCGAATTGTGTCCCCAAATGTCCTGCAGTGTGGGTTCATCCACTGGGCTCAGCAAGAGTCCCATCCCTGTAAGACACTGTCTCTCCCCCTTCCAGCAGCCATCAATTGCCAAAAGTTCCTTAGGTTGGTTTGGGATTTCTTATCCACTAGAGATTTTGTGGAGGTTTTTCCTTTCCTTTCTCTTTTTGAAATAATATCCCCAGATCCCTGTGGTTTGCTCCTTTAACATTCTGTGTTTATTTTTTTCTTCACTTTTCTTCATTTTATAAACTCATGGTGTTTTGCTCCTCTATTGGTAGATTTCATAACAGAAGCTCTGTTTTATTTTAGAAGTTTGTGACAGGAAAAGTAATAGGTGAGAGGGAAGGGGAAGGACTGACACACAGAAACTGAATTTGGATTGCAAGTGAGAGGGGGTTTTTAATACTGAATGGATGTGTGCCATGCATTAACAGTTCTTTGTCAAAGGAAAATAATTTAAACAATTTTTGTAAGGCTTTAAATAAGTGATGTCTCCTCTTATATCATTCTGTTAGAATTCATGGCAATGGTTTATTTGAGATAATCACTTTTCTTACTTTCAACATGAGTTAAGGCCAAGAACACAAAGAGGAGGTCTTTTGTGGGATAAGTGGTATTTATAATTTGAAAAGGAGAATCTGTACACAATCCAAGCACACACTTGCCATTTGTTCTACCACTTCAAAATACATTAACTAAAACTTAATTCATGACCAGTTTTTGAAAGCGAATTGAACATTTGTCAGGTGGATCTATTTGATGAACATGCACAACTTGGTTTCAGAGGCATCCTCTTGTGCTTGTGGTTCAATGTAGAGAGGCAGATTAGTGAGCAGGTGCTTCAACTACATCGGGCATTGATGTAGTCCACCTCAGCCTATCTGCTTTCAGAATGTCAGATTAATTCTGCAAGAGATGTATCAGCATAAAGACCATCCTCTGAGTGGCATCTCATGCTTTTATAAAAGGAATAGTAAGTAGCAAGGCCATTTGTTCTGGGAAAATGGCAGGATGAAAAAATGCGATGGCTTCATTGAATCTCATTCACCAATATCTTAAAGTATTTTCCTTATATTTTCCTCAGTTAGCTTAGCACTTCAGGTCATATGTGCAAGTGTTTGATATCTCTTGAATTTACTTTTGAGCAGAGTGAGAGACCAAGATCTAGTCTCATTCTTCTCCATGTGCATTGTATTCAGTCTTGTTGCTATCTTTTATGGAAAAGGCCATCTTTTTCTCCAATATATGTATATATTTTGAATCTTTGTAAATCAGTATGGCAATTCCTCGAGAACCAAAAATAAATATACCATATGACCCAGCTATCCTTCTTCATATTTACTCTCAAAGACTTCAAGACAACATACCACAGAGACATTTGCACATTAGTGATTGTTATAGCTCTAGTCACAACAGCTAAGTTATGGATAAAACTTAAGTGCAAAAATGCAGAGGAACAGGTAAAGAAAATCCAGTTTATATCACAATGGAAAATTTCAGCCATAAAATATATGAAAAATGTCTGTCTGGGTGTGGTGGTGCACAACTTTAATCTCAGCACCTGGGAGGCAGAGGCAGGCAGATCTTTGTGAGTTCAAGGCCAGCCTGATTTACATAGTGAGTTCTAGGCCAGCTGGAGCTACAGGGAGACCCTGTCTCAAAAAGAAAAAAAAAAAACGATGAAAATGGATACAACTGGAGATAATACTATTTTTTTCCATTTTGATTTTATATTACTCTGAAATATGCATATATACCCTCCAGCCATATACCAAAATTCCAAAGTCTGAAAATAAAGTCTAGGTTAATTCTAGAACCTGTTAAGGGATTCACAATATAAGAGCACAGTTGCTTTCAGTTCATGAGGAATATAACATTAATGTTGCTCAGTTTGCCTTACAACTCAGTGCTTGGTGCTAGCATCCACAAATGAGGGATACCATTCATGTTTGCATTTCTGGGACTGTGTTACTTCACTTAGCATAATTTCTTCTAGTTCCATCCATTTTCCTGCAAAGTTCATGATGCCATCTTTCTTTACTGCTGCACAGAACTCCATTGTGGAGATGTACCACATTCTCTCTATTCACTCGTTGGTTGAGGGGCATTTGGGTTGGTTCCGGCTCTTTGTTATTGTGAAGAGAGCTGCAATGAACATGGCTGTGCATGTAACTTTGCGGTAGGATGAGTTTTGTAGGTATATACCCAAGAGTGGTATGGCTGGGTCAGGTGGTAAGCTCATCTTGAGTCTCTTCAGAGTTCCCCATACTGCTTCCCATGGTGGTTGTAGGAGTTTACATTCCCACCAACAGTGGATGAATGCTCCCTTTTCCCCATAACCTCTCCAGCATTTGGTATCATTTGTTTTCTGGATACTACCCAGTCTTCTCAGAGTGAGATGATATCTTAAAATTGTTTTAATTTGCATTTCCTTAATTATTAATGGTGTTGAAAATTTTAAAAGATATTTCTCAGGCATCTTTATTTCCTCATTTGTGAAGTCTTTGTTCATCTCTTTACTCCATGTTTTGAGTGTGTCATTTATTTATTTATTTATTTATTTATTTATTTATTTATTTATTGGTTTTTGAGTGGTTTATATATTCTGGAAGTCAATTCTCTGTCAGATGTATCACTGGTGAAGGTTTCCTCCCACTCTGTGGGTTTTCTCTTCACTTCACTGATCATTTCTTTTGCTGTACAGAAGTTTTTGAGTTTAATGAGGTCCCACAGTAAAGCATTGGGATACAAAATTAACTTACAAAAATCAGTAGCCTTTCTTTACACCAACAACAAGCAACTGAAGAAGAAATATAAGGAGACTTTCCAACTCACAGTAGCATCAAAAACAATAAAGTACTATGGCACGAACCTAACCAAAGACACCAAATATCTCTGCAATAAAAATTTTAAACCCCTGAGGAAGGAGATTGAAGAAGACATCGGAAGATGGAAAGACCTCCCATGCTCATGGATTGGAAAATTAATATAGTAAAAATGTCCATTCTATCCAAATTAATGTACAGATTCAATGTAATCTCAATTAAAATCCCCAAGAGTTTCTTCACAGACTTGGAAAAAAAATCCTTAAATTCATATGGAAAAATAAAAGACCCGAAATAGCCAAATCAACCCTGAGCGAAAATATCAGTACAGGGGAGATCACTATACCAGACTTCAAACTATACTACAGGGCTATAGTCACAAAAAAACAGCCTGGTACTGGCACAAAAACAGACCTGTAGACCAATGGAACAAAATTGAGGATCCAAACTTGAGCACATACAATTTCAGCCACCTCATATTTGACAAAGGGGCCAAGAACACTCAATATAGGAAAGACAGCATCTTCAACAAATTATGTTGCCAAAACTGGATCACAACCTGTAGAAGAATAAAACTAAACCCCTACCTTTCACCCTGTACAAAAATCAACTTCAAATGGATCAAAGACCTCAATGTGAAACCCAAAACTCTGAAGGTGATAGAAGAAAACTTTGGCAGCAACCTACAAGACATAGGTGTAGGAGAAGACTTCCTAAATCAGAAAGCAACTGCATGGAAAGTGAGGTTGACAATTGACAAGTGAGATGATATCTTAAATGTTTTTAATTTGCATTTCCTTAATTATTAGTGATGTTGAACACTTTTTAAGATGTTTCTCAGCCATCTCTATTTCCTCACTTGTGAATGTTCTGTTCAGCTCTTTATTCAATATTTTGAGTGAGTCATTTGTTTTCTTAGTTCTTTGTTTTTTGAGTAGTTTATATATTCTGGAAGTTAATCCTCTGTCAGATGTATCAGTGGGGAAGGTTTTCTCCCACTCTGTGGGTTTTCTCTTCACTTCCCTGATTGTTTCTTTCACTGTACAGAAGGTTTTGAGTTTAATGGATGATATTTTTCATGTGGGTCTATATGTGGTTTGCGAGTATTTTGTTGAGAATTTTTGTATCTGTGTTCATTAATGAGATGGGTCTATAGTTCTCTTTTTTGTTTGTATCTTTGCCTTGTTTTGCTATTAGAGTGATATTGGCTTCATAGAAGGAATTTGGGACATTTCCTTCTGCTTGTATCCTTCTCAACAGTTTTAGTAATAATGATTGTAAGTCCTCTTTAAATGTTTTATAGAATTCAGTTGTGAAACTTCTGGGCCTGGGCTTTCTTCAATTGGGAGTTTTCACATTGCATTGTCAATTTCTTCCTATATTATGGGTCTGTTTAAACTGTCAGTCTCTTTTTGGTTAAGCTTTGTTGATTCCTAGGATTTCAGATATTCATACATTTCTCTTAGGTTTTCAAATTTTGTAGCATAAAGGTTTCTGAAGCATTCCTGTGTGATTGTCTGGATGTTTTCATTGTCTGTTGTGATATTTCCCCTTTCGTCATTAAGTCTATTGATTTGGAGTTGCTCTTTCCTTCTTTTATAACTGGGCCAGAGATCTGTCTATCTTGTTTTTTTTAATTTTTAGTTTATTTTTGTATGTGTATGAAGGTACTGTCTGCATGCAGGTTTGTGCACCCATGTCGTGCAATGCCATGGAGGTCAGAAGAGGGTGTCAGATTCCCCTGGAACTGGAGTTAAAGACGGTTCTCAGCCACCCTGTGGATGCTAGGGATCAAACCCAGGTCCTCTACAAGAGCTCTCGGTGTTCTTAACTGCTAGGCCATCTCTCCAGCCCTTATCTTGTTTATTCTTTCAAAGAATGAAGGTTTGGATTCATTTTTTTATATTGTTTTCTTTGTATTTCATTAATTTCTGCTCTGATTTTTGTTATTTCTTCCTATCTGTTGAGTTTAGGGTTCATTTGTTGTCTCTCAAGTGTTTTTAGCTGCAGTGTTAGATAGCTTATTTGTGCTCTTTTTGCTTTTTTAATGTAGGCACCCAGGGCTATAAACTTCCCTCTTAGGACTGCTTTTAAGTATCGCACAGGATTTGTTGTGTTGTATTGTTATTTCATTTAGTTCCAGGAATGCTTTTATTTATTTCTTTATTTCTTCCTTGACCCATTCATTATTCAGGAGTGTGTTGTTTAGTCTCCATGTGTTCATGTAGGAAGCAGGCTTATCCTGGCATTGATACTGAGCTTTATTGTGCTGTGGTCTCATTGAATGCATGAAATTATTTCAATATTTTTGTATTTGTTGAGGTGTTTTCTGTGTCCCAGTATGTGGTCAATTTTGGAGAATGTTCCCTGGGGTGCTGAATAGAAAGTCTATTCCCTGGTGTTTGGGTGGAATATTCTGTAGATGTCTGTGAGGTCCATTTAGTGTATCATATTGTTCAGTTCAGATGTATCTCTGTTTATGTTTTTGTCCAGTTGACCTGTCTAAAGGGCTCAGTGGGCTATTGAATTTCCCTACTATGAGTGTGCTAGGGTTAATCTGTGCCTTGAGGTCCTGGAAAATTGTGTTTATAAAGTTTGTTGCACCAGAGTTTCATGCATATATATTCATGATAGTAAAATCTTCATGGTTAATTGTTCCTTTGATAAAGATGTAATGGCCCTCTTTGTCTCTTCTGATTATTTTTACTTTGAAGAGTATTTTGTCTGATATTAAAATAGTAGCAACCTCTGCTTACTTTTGGTACCATTTGCTTGGAATATTCTTTTCCATCCTTTCACCTTAAGTTGGTGCCTATACTTGAGGGTGAGATGGTTTTCTTGTAGACAGCATATAGATGAGTTCTGTTTCCTTATCCATTCTCCCAGTCTACATCTTTTGATTGGGGAGTTTAGTCCATTAATATTTAAGGCTATAACTGAAAGATGTGTGTTGCTTCCTTTCACCTTATTATCTATTTGCATTTTTGGTCTTGGTTTCTACTTCTGCAGTTATGCTTTTATTAATTTCTCTTTCTTGTTGTCTGGGGATAGTTGCTCCTCTCTTGTGTCTGATTTGCTTCAAATATTCTCTGAAGGTTTGGTTTTCCGGACATGTATTCTATTATCTTGTTTATGTCATAGAAGATTTTTCTTTCTCCTTCAACTGTAATTGATATTTTTGCTGGGTATAGTAACCTGGGTTGCCATTTATAGTTGTTTAGCACAGGGAATACTTTGGTCCACGTTCTTCTTGCTTTCATAGTTTGCACTGAGATGTCAGCTGTAATTCTGACGGCTTTCCCCTTATATGTATCTTTTTGTTTTCTCTTGTGGCTTTCAGCATTTTGTCTTTGTTTTGGGCATCATGCATTTTAACTATGATATGGTGTAGGGAGTTTCTTTTCTGATCTTGTCTATTTGGTGTTCTATGTGCTTCTTGTTTTTATATGGATTTGTCTTTTTTCAGTTTGCGGAAATTTTCATCTGTTATTCTGTTGAAGATCTTGACCAATACCATTTTCATGGGATTCTTCTCCTTCCTCTAACCCTGTGATGTGGAGGTTTGATCTTTTCATAGTGTCCCACATTTCCCAGTTGTTCCATGCTTGTGTATTTTAAATTTTTTCATAATCTTTACTTGAGCTTTTTAGTCATTCTCTGTTATCTTCCAGGAATGATATTTTTTTCTGCTTCCTCCACTCTGCTTCTGAGGCTTTTTCTCATCCTTTCCTCTTGATTGGATGAGTGTTCAATTTACTTTTTCCTTTCTTTTTTCTTTTTTTAAAATTTATATATATACATATATACATATAACAAGATTATGTTACAAATTGAATCTAGACCAGTGTCCCCCTCCCAGCACCCCCACCCCACCAGATTCACCATTTCAGTCAGTTCGTTGATACAGTCTTTTCTGTTGGTGTTGTTGTTGTTCTTTCCAATATGCATCACTCCCAACAAGAAATATTTACAACTAGGTTATTGGTGCTAGCATCCACAGATGAGGGATACCATTTGTCATTTGTTTTTCTGGGACTGTATTACTTCACTTAACATTATATCTTCTAGTTCCATCCATTTACCTGAAAAATTCATGATTTTGTCTTTTTTTTTTTTTTTTACTTCTGCATAAAACTCCATTATGCAGATGTACCACATTTTCTCTATCCATTCGTCAGTTGAGGGGCACTTGGGTTTGTTCCAGCTTTTTGCTATTGTAAACAGAGTTGCAATAAACATAGTTGTGCATGTATCTCTGTGGTAAGATGAGTCTTATGGGTATATACCCAGGAGTGGTATGACTGGTTCACATGGTAAGCTCATTTTGAGTCTTCCCAGGGTTCTCCACACTGAATTCCATAGTAGCTGTACAAGTTTACATTACCACTAGCAACAGATGACTGTTCTCTTTTCCCCACAACCTCTCCAGCACTTGGTATCATTTGTTTTCTTGATCCTAGCCAGTCTTATCAGAGTGAGATGATATCTTAAAGTGGTTTTAATTTGCATTTTCTTAATTATTAGTGACGTGAACACTTTTAAAGATGTTTTTCAGCCATTTCTAATTCCTCACTTGTGAAGTCTCTGTTCAGCTCTTTGCTCCATCTTTTGAGTGATTCATTTGTTTTCTTTCTTCTTTGTTTTTTGAGGCATTTATATACTCTGGAAATCAATGCTTTGTCAGATGTATCTGTGGTGAAGGTTTCCTCCCATTCTGTGGGTTTTCTCTTCACTTCCTTGATTGTGTTTTTTGATGTACAGAAGCTTTTGAGTTTAATGAGGTCCCATTTGTCAATTGTTGACCTTAATTCTTGTGCAGCTGCTGTATGATTTAGTAAGTCTTTCCTGTCTTGTAGTCTGCTGCCAACTTTTTCTTCTATTGCCTTCAGAGTTTGGGGTTTCACCTTGAGGTCTTTGATCCATATGAAGTTGATTTTTGTACAGGGTGAAAGGTAGGGGTTTAGATTTATTCTTCTACAAGTGGTGATCCAGTTTTGCCAACACCATTTGCTGAAGATGCTGTCATACCTACATTGAGTGTTCTTGGCCCCCTCGTCAAATATGAGGTGGCTAAAATTGTATGTGCTCAAGTTTGGATCTTCAGTTTTGTTCCGTTGGTCAACAGGTCTGTTTTCGTGCCAGTACCAAACCGTTTTTATGACTATAGTCCTGTAGTATAGTTTAAAGTCTGGTATACAGATCCCCCCTGTATTACTCTTTTCACTCAGGGTTGCTTTGGCTATTAGGGATCTTTTGTTTTTCCAACTGAAATTAAGGACTTTTTTTTCCAACCTGTGAAGAAACTCTTGGGGATTTTAATTGGGATTGCATTAAATCTGTACAAGAGTTTGGATAGAATGGACACTTTTACTATATTAATTTTCCCAATCCACGAGCATGAGAGGTTTTTCCATCTTCTGATGTCTTCTTCAATTTCCTTCTTCAGGGATTAAAATTTTTTTTGTAGAGATCCTTAGTGTCTTTGGTTAAGTTTGTTCCTAGGTATTTTATTGTTTTTGAGGCTATTGTGAGTGGGAAGGTATCCTTGTATTCCTTCTTCATTTGATTGTTGTTGGTGTAAAGAAAGGCTATTGATTTTTCTAAGTTAATTTTGTATCCTGCCACTTTACTTAAGTAAACAATCATATCATCAGCAAAAACCCTGACTTCCTCTTTTCAATTAGAATCTCTTTAATTTCCTTTTCTCGCCTTATTGCCCTAGCAAGTGTTTTAAGCACTATATTGAAAAGAAGTGGTGACAGGGAGCAGCCTTGCTGAGTTCCTACCTTTAAAGGGAATGCTTCTGTCATTTCCCCATTTAGGATGAGATTGGCTGTGGGTTTCCTGGATATGTCTTTGATTACACTGAGGAATGATCCCTCCAATCCACTTCCCTCTAGGACTTTAAGGATGAAGGGGTGCTGGATTTTGTCAAAGGCTTTTTCCATAGCAATTGAGATGATTGTGTGGTTTTTGTCTTTCAGTCTATTTATATGTTTGATGATATTTATTGATTTTCATATGTTGAACCATCCCTGCATTTCTGGTATGAATCCAACTTGCTCATGATGGATCGATATTTTTGCTGGGTATAGTAACCTGGGTTGGCATCTATAGTCCTTTAACACTGGAAATGCTTTGCTCCATGTTCTTCTTGCTTTCATAGTTTGTGCTGAGAAGTCATTTGTAATTCTGATCGGTTTCCCCTTGTATGTAACTTGTTTTTCTCTTGTGGCTTTCAGAATTTTGTCTTTGTTTTGGTCATCTAACATATTAAATATGATATGGTGTGGGGAGTTTCTTTTCTGATCTTGTCTGTTTGGGGTTCTATGTGCTTCTTGTATTTGTATGGGTTTGTCTTTTTTTAGTTTGGGGAAATTTTCATCTATTATTCTTTTGAAGATCTGATCAATACTATTCTCTTGGAATTCTTTTCCTTCCTCTATTCCTGTGATGCAGAGGTTTGATCTTTTCATAGCATCCCACAATCCCTGGTTGTTCCACTTTTGTGTATTTAAAATTTTTTCATAATCTTTACTTGAGGTGTTTAATTGTTCTGTATTATCTTTCAGGTCTGATATTCTTTTTTCTGCTTCCTCCAATTCTATTTCTGAGGCTTTTTCCATTCCTTTCCTCTTGATTGGATGAGTGTTCTATTTCTTTTCTCATTTCATCCTGTTATTTCTTAGTATTTCCACTTCCTTTTGGAGCTTCTCAATCTCTCCTTGGTGCTCCTTACTTCGCTGTTTGTCTTCCTTTTTCAGAGTTTCCACTTCCTTCTGGAGTTTGTCATTCTCTCCCTTTAGTTCTTTCTGAAGTTTGTCATTGTCTCCCTCTAGGTCCTTCTTGAGTTTTTCATTCTCTCTCATTAGTTCTCTGACTTGTTCTTATATTCTTTAATTTCTCTGAATAGGTCTGCAATTTTTTTCCTCTAAAATCTGTTTCTTGTTTCACCCCCAGGTGGATCCCACTGTAGCTATCTCCTACAGGGTTGGTAGAGCTTGGTGTGAAATTATCCTGCACCTTTACTATGTTGTCCCTTCATTGTGCCCCTGGCATGTGGGTTTCCCTTTTTTGCCTGGAAGTGAATCACAAATGCCTTTTCACTGTGTTGAAGGCTTGCTTTGCTTGCCTCCTTCAGATGCCTTGTTTTTTTCCCTTGTTTATGGAGTGTTGACTTGTCTAGGTTTCAGGCTTTCAATTTTGTTTATATATTGGACGTCTAATTCACTGTTCTCTTTCTGTTCTGAAGGTTGTCCAAAAAATCCACTTGGACACTCTCTCAGCAATTCCAGTTGGTGGAGGTGGGCGTGTTGGGGGGGAGGATACATCTGTGCTTCAGGTGGTCCTGGAAAGTCCCTGATCTAAGCACTGCACACTCAAGTCTCACAGTGCCAACAGGCCTGCTTTTAATACCAGCTAGAAGGGCAACTCCGTCCCAAAAGCCACACCAGAGAATGATTTAACTTTCCCAACTTTAATCCTAGCCAGCAGGGTGACTCCACCTCACCAGCCATGCAAGACAAAGATTTAGCTATCCAACAAACCAACAAATCAATTATCCCTTCTTTTTTTACAATGCTTCCATTGATGTTTTGTGTATTTCACACATCATTTTTCAGTTGAGTTTAGACATATTCCCTTTTCCCTTACCCCCACCCCAGATCATGCATCCTGCCATAACTGTCCTACATCTTTCTCTCAGTCTTTTTTTATGTTTAGGAATTCATATGTTCCTCCTTTAATTTTATATTACTCTAAAATATGAATACATACTTTCCACTCATATACAGTAATTACAGAGTCTGAAAGTAAGTGATGGAACAATTCTAGAGCCTGTTAGGAGATTTATATTATAACAACATAGTTGCTTTCAGATAAACAGAAATACAGCAAGAATGTTCTTCAGCTTGCCTTTTCTCTGGGGATTTGGTGTTAACATCCACAAATGAGGGAGATCATTCCTCCTTGTTTTATTTGGGACTGTATTACTTCACTTAGCATAATGGCTTCAAGTTCCTTCCATTTACCTGCAAAGCTCATGATGTCATCTTTCTTTACTGATGTGTAGTACTCGATTGTGTAGATGTACCACATTTTTGACATCCACTTGAGGATGTCAGTTGAGGGGCATTTGGGTTGGTTCCAACTTTTCACTATTGTGAAGAGAGCTGCAGTAAACATACATGTGCATGTATCTTTGCTGTAGGATGTCTTTTGTGTATATACTCAGGACTGGTATGACTGAGTCAGGTGGTAGGCTCATTTTGAGTCTTTTAAGGGTTCTCCACACTGCTTTCCATAGTGGTTGTACAAGTTTACATTCCTCTTTCCTTGGAACCTCTCCAGCATTTGGTGTCTTTTGTGTTTTTGATCTTAGCCAGTCATATCAGAGTGAGATGATATTTGAGGGTGGTTTTAATTTGCATTTCTTTAATTATTAATGATGTTGAACACTTTTTAAGATGTTTCTCAGTCATCTTTACTTCCTCACTAGTGAAGTCTTGTTCAGCTCTTTACTCCATCTTTTGAGTATGTCATTTGTTTTCTTACTTCTTTGTTTTATGAGTAGCTTAAAATTACTAATGACATATTCTGATAAGAGAAGACATGATAGAAGAAGGACTGCTACTAACATGTAGGCCTGAATCTCTTTCATCTATGAGAGGTGATGTGGCTGAAACAAATTGCCACAAATTTTGTGGATTAAACAATACAGATTTATTAACTCATAAATCTGAAAGCCCCGTGTCCACTACAGTCTGACTGGGCCAAAATCAGTGTTACAGGCTTGTTCCTTTTTGGAGTTCCTAGGAAAGAATGCTTTTTAAAAAAATTTTTCTAGCTTCTAGAGATCACCTGTAGTCCTTGCTCGTTGTTCCTTCCTGTTTTCAAACAAGCAATGATGGGCCAGTCCATTTTCATCCTTTTGGGTCTCTGGCCTCTAGAGCCAAGAAATGTTCTCCAATTTTCATCACTCACAGGAACAAATTAGACACAGAGTGATCTCATTTCAGTCTGTACTCTTAATCACATGTGGAAAGCCCTTTGGTTATATAGGGTAATTTTCCAGGAGCAGAACATGGACATATTTGGAAGGCCATATTTCTACCTACAGCTATGTGCTTACATAGGCCTCTTCCTTGAATTGGAGCTGTTCTCATGACTATCATGAGTGGAGAATGCTGCTGAATTTTAAAGACTCATAGCTTCTGCCTTATACGCTTTGAATGATAATTCTTGCTTGTTCCCTGTTTGAACTTGGCTGCTATGCTGTGAGCTCCCTGGTTGAATTGAGCTCCCAGTGGACAACCAACATAGCTGCCAGGCATATAAGTGAGCTATCTTAGGTATTTTGAGTTTAGAGCTTTCAGATGACTGCAGGCCAATTATAGCTGATGAAGTGATACTTCTCAGTTGAGTCAAGTGATGGATTGACTATTATGAGATGGCAAATTGTTGCTTAAGCCACTATGTTTTGTAACATGAAATTTTACTTTTAAATCTATTTTGTCTGATATTAAAATAGCAATGGCTGCTTTCTTTTTGGTACCATTTGCTTGGAATATTTTTTTCCATCCTTTCACTTTAAGGTGATGCCTATCCTTGAAGGTAAGATGTGTTTCTTGTAGACAGCATATGGACAGGTTTTGTTTCCTAAACCAGTCTCCCAGTCTATGTCTTTTGACTGGGGAATTTAGTCCATTAGTATTTAAGGTTATAACTGATAGATGTGTGTTGCTTCCTTTCACCTTATTACCCATTTGCATTTTTGGTCTAGGTTTCTACTTCTGCAATTATGCTTTTATTAATTTCTCTTTCTAGGTGCCTGGGGATAGTTGCTCCTTTCTTCTGTCCTTTGAATTGCTTCAAGTATTCTCTGAAGGGTTTGTTTTCTGAACATGTATTTTTTCATCTTGTTTATGTCATGGAAGATTTTTCTCTCTCCTTCAACTATAATCGACATTTTTGCTGGGTGTAGTAACCTGGGTTGGCATCTATAGTCCTTTAACATTGGGAATGCATTGCTCCACGTTCTTCTTGCTTTCATAGTTTGCACTGAGAAGTCAGTTGTAATTCTGATAGGTTTCCCCTTATATGTAACTTGTTGTTTTTCTCTTGTGGCTTTCAGAATTTTGTCTTTGTTTTTGGTGTCTAGGTTTTAACTATGATATGGTGTGGGGAGTTTCTTTTCTGATCTTGTCTGTTTGGAGTTCTATGTGCTTCTTGTATTTGTATTGATTTGTCTTTTTTTAGTTTGGGAAAATTTTCATCTATTATTCTGTTGAAGATCTGATCAATACCATTCTCTTAGGATTCTGCTCCTTCCTCTATTCCTATTATTGATGTGGAGTTTTAATCTTTTCATATTGTCTCACAATTCCTGGTTGTTCAACTTTTGTGTATTTAAAATTTTTTCATAATCTTCCTTTTTGAGTTTTTCATAATCTTTACTTGAGGTTTTTAGTTCTGTGTTATCTTCCAGGTCTGATATTCTAAACTGTCAATCTCTTCTTGGTTAAGCTTTTTTGGTTCCCAGCATTTCAGATATTCATCCATTTCTTGTAGGGTTTCGAATTTAGTGGAGTATAGGTTTTTGAAGTATTCCCATATGATTGTCTAGATCTTTACTTTGTCTATTGTGATGTTTCCCCTTTCATCATGAATACTATTGATTTTGAGTTGCTCTTTCTTTTTTTTGTCAACTGGACTAGAGGTCTGTCTATTTTGTTTATCTTTTCAAAGAAAAAGCTTTTGGATTCGTTGATTCTATGTATTGTTTGCTTTGTTTCTATTTCATTGATTTCTGCTCTCATTTTTGTAATTTCTTCCTGTTTTGAGGGTTTAAGGTTCATTTGTTCTTGTCTCTCAAGTGCTTTTAGCTGCAGTGTTAGATCATTTATTTGTTCCCTTTCTGGTTTTTTTTTTTTTTTTTATGTGTAAACTTAGGGCTATAAATTTCCCTCTCAAGTCTGCTTTTAAAGTATCCCACAAGTTTTGTTGTGTTTTATTGTCTTTTTTGTTCAGTTCCATGAATACTTTTCATTCACTCCTTCTTTCTTCCCTGACCCATTCATTATTCAGGATGGTGTTGTTTAGTCTCCATCTGTTCTTGTAGCTAGTTGGGCTAATTCTGGTGTTTATATTGAGCTTTATTGCACTGTGGTCTGATAGAATGTGGATTAAACAATACAGATTTATTAACTCATAAATCTGAAAGCCCTGTGCCCACTACAGTCTGACTGGGCCAAAATCAGTGTTACAGGCTTGTTCCTTTTTGGAGTTTCTAGGAAAGAATGTTTTTTTTAAAAAAAATTCTAGCTTCTAGAGGTCACCTGTAGTCCTTGCTCATCGTTCCTTCCTGTTTTCAAACAAGCAATGATGGGCCAGTCCATTTTCATCCTTTTGGAGAATGTACCATGAGGTGCTGAGTAGAAAGTATATTCTCTGGTGTTTGTTTGGAATATTCTGTAGATGTCTGTGAGGTCCACTTGATATGTTGTATTGTTCAGTTGATCTATCCAAGGGGCTCAATGATGTGTTGAAGTCTCCCACTATTTGTGTGTTAGGATTAATCTGTGTCTTGAGGACCTGCAGAGTAGTGCTTATAAAGTTAGGTGCACCACAGTTTGCTGCATAGACGTTTAGGATTGTGAAGTCTTCATAATTAAATTGTTCCTTTGACAAGGATGTAATGGGCATCTTTGTCTCTTCTGATTAATTTTACTCAGAGGTTTATTTTGTCCAAAATTAGAATAGCCACTCCTGCTTGTTTCTTTGTACCACTTTCTTGGAATATTTTTTCCATCCTTTCACTCTAAGGTGGTGTTTGTCCTTAAGGGTGAGATGGGTTCCTGTAGCCTGCTTATAGAAGGGTTCAGTTTCCTAATCCATTCACCCAGTCTATGTCTTTTGATTGGGGAGTTTAATCCATTAGTATTTAAGGTTATTATTGAGAGATGTGTGTTGCTTCTTTTTGCCTTATTTTTGTTTGCATTCTTTCACTCTAAGGTGGTGTCTGTCTTTGAGGGTAAGATGGGTTTCTTGTAGACAGCATATAGAAGGATTCTGTTTCCTGATCCATTCTCACAGTCTATGTCTTTTGATTGGGGAGTTTAGACCATTAGTATTTAACATTATTATTGAGAGATGTGTGTTGCTTCCTTTCACCTTACTTTTTGTTTGCATTCTTGGTCTAAATTTGTATTTATTCTGTCATGCTTTTGTTGATTTCTCTCTTTAATTGCTTAGGGATAGTTGCTCCTTTACTCTATTCTTTGGATTGCTTTGAGGATTTTCTGAAGTGTTGGTTTCTTAGACATGTATTCTTTCATCTTGTTCATGCTGTGAAAGATTTTTCTTTCTCCTTCAACTATAAGTGACATTTTTGCTGGGCATAATAACCTGGGTTGGTATTTGTAGTTGTTTAGCACTGGGAATGCTTTGTTCCACATTCTTCTAGATTTCATAGTCTGGACTGAGAAGTCAGCTGTGATTTTGATGGGTTTCTCCTTATATGTAACTTGTTTTTCTGTCGTGCATTTCAGTATTTTGAAGTTGTTTTGAGCATCTACTGTTTTAACAATTATATGGCATGGGGAGTTTCTTTTCTGTTCCTGTCTGTTTGGTGTTCTATATGCTTCTTGTATTTGTATGGGACTGTCTTTTTTCATTTTGGTGAAATTTTCTTCTCTTATCCTGTTGAAGATCTGATCAATAGTATTGCCTTGGGATTCTTCTCCTTCCTCTGTCCCTATGATGTGGAAGTTTGGTGTTTTCATAGTTTTCCACATTTCCTGGTTGTTTCACTCTTGTGTTTTAAAAAAATTTTTCATAACCTTTTCTTGAGCTTTCTAGTTGTTCCATATTATCCTGCAGGTCTGATATTCTTTTTTCTTCTTTTTCCATTCTGCTTCTGAGGCTTTTTCCCATCCTTTCCTGGTGATTGGATGAGTGTTCAATTTCATTTTTCATTTCATCCTGTGATTTCTTTAGATTTTCCACTTCCATCTGGAGCCTGTCATTCTCATCTTGTAGCTCCTTTGTTTGTTGGTCATTTTCTTTTTTCAATTTGGCCTGGGATATTTTCAGCATTTCCACTTCCTTATGGAGTTTGTCATTTTCTCCCTTTAGTTCTTTCCAACATTTGTCATTATCTCCCTCTAAGTCCTTCTTGAGTTTTTCAATCTTTCCCCTTAGTTCTTTCTGCCATTTCTCACTATCTCCCTGTAGGTCCTTCTTGAGTTTTTCATTCTCTTCCCTTAGTTCTCTAATTTCTTTGAATATGTCTACAGTTGTTCTTCTAAGGTCGGTGTCTTGGCTTCTTTCCTTGGAGATCTTGGAGATCTTGTAGGGATTTTCCGTAGGGTTGGTAGAGTTGGGTGTGGATTTATTATGAGCTTTTCCCATGTTGTTTTTTTCTTTGTGTCTTTCGCATGTGGATTTGTCTGTTTATTTGTTTCTTTGGATTCTGGCACCTCAACGCTGGCTGCACAGACTATAATGACTAATGCTGTTTCTGTTGGGTCCTCTCCACCACAGCTCAAGCAGGTTGATGGGGGGGATTGTTTTGCTACTTTGGCCCAGGTGCCACTAGGCCCCCAAGGTTGAAGGCAGTTCCACCTTGCCTTACCGGCACCTTACTTAGTCCATGCTCCTGTCTGGAGCCCAATCTGGGACTTCTGGGGGTGGGTGTTGAACCCCGCAAGGGTCAAGGCAGTTCTGCCTTGCCTTACTGGCACCTCGCTGAGTCTGTGTGCCTGTCTAGAGCCCAATCCGGGACTTCCTGCGGTGGGTGTTGAGCCCCCTAAGGGTCGAGGCAGTTCTACCTTGCTTTACTGGCTCAATTTCCTTTTTAATTTCATCCTGTGATTTCTTTAGTATTTTCACTTCATTTTGGAGTTTCTCAATCTCTTATTGTAGCTCCTTGCTTTGCTGCTTGGTTTCCCTTTTCATTTCAGCATGGGGTCTTTTCCGTGTTTCCACTTACTTCAGGAGTTTACCATTCTCTCCCTTTAGTTCTTTCCAAAGTTTGTCATTCTCTCCCTCTAGGTCCTCCTGAGTTTTTCATTTTCTCCCCTTAGTTCTCTGATTTGTTCTTTATATTCTGTGATTTCTTTGAATATGACTATGATTGTTCTTCTAAGATCTGTGTCCTGGGTTACCTCTAGGGAGAACTCATTGTAGGAATCTTCTATGGGGTTGGGAGAGTCTGGTGTGGTATTCTGCACTTTTCACATGTTGTTCTTCCGTTGTGCTTTTGGCATGTGGGTTTGTTGTTGTTTGTATTCTGATGCAAATCTCAAATGTTTCTTCACTGTGTTGAAGGCTTGCTTTGCTTGCTTCCTTCAGATGCCTTCATTGTTTTCTCTTTGTTCATGGAGTGTTGACTTGTCTAGGTTTCAGGTTTTCAATTTTGATTATATATTAGAAGGTCTACCTCACTCTTCCCTTTCTGTTCTGAAGGTTCTTGAAAAACTGGGTAGGTAACAACTGGGTCAGTACCCTGCTGAACACTGTGCTCACTCCGCTTCCTGCCAGTCAGTTCCTCTAGGTTGGTTGTGGGGCTTGGTGTTGTGAGACTGGAGTTGTGTTAGGTTCAATGCTTAATTTATTGCCTTGCACCCCAGAATCACTACTGTAGCCTCACTTGGACACTGGCTCAGCAATTCCAGTTGTGGTGGTGGGGGAGTTGCTCACTTAGCCTGGGCTGGTATCCTGTGCTTCAGCTGGTCTGGCCAAAGCCCCCACCTGAGTTCCCTAGTGGCAACAGGCCCACCTGTGTTCTGGCTGGCTGGGTAACTCCACCCCCACAGCTGCACATGCCAATAATCCAACAATCCACCTGACTGAAGCGCCTGGCCTCCTGTACCATGTTCTCCCTGGAGATAATACTATTAAGTGAGTTACATATCTCAGAAATACAAATATTATATATTCTCTCATATGGGTCATAGTGCTTATAAATACATAAAATCATATACGGATGACTTAAAATTAGAAACAAAGCTGGGAAATAGTGGAAATTAATAGGAAGTGGTGAAAGAGGAAGGTAGTGGGGCATGGGGTACATACTCCAAGTACATGATATAGTTGTATGAAAATGGTATTATATATAATATATGATACTATGTCATACTGAATAGCATCTTATTTAACAAATATATTATATGGTACATATCATAAATATATATTAAGTTGAGATGGTTTAGTTATGAACATTGTAACCCTATTTACAAACCTTTTTGAGTTATAGGAAAATCAAAGCAAAATAAGCTAAAAAATAGAAGCAAAACCCTTACCAAATCAGGCCTATTTAATCCCCCATGACTGGAAGTTAGACTGAATTGTTTCAGCAGAGAGTTTAAGATGAGTTGAAATGATGGATCAACTGTCTCTAATTTCAGAGTCATTCTGAATGAAGATCAAGTATTGAAGACTGTGCTCACATAACTTATGTACTGGACCATTTTTGGTTCAAAGTTACTTAAACTTGTGAACTTTCCTGGAGATTTCTTGCTGGTTTAAACTGGCGATTCATTCTTTTTTTTTTTTTCCCCACAGAAGAAGCTGAAATGCTAATAAGAGCCAAACAAAATAGATTATTCAGACATTCTGTTTCTTAATGTATAAAACTATTGATATCACAGTTGTTTGTCAGCCAATAAAAATTTCGTGGTTCACCCTCCATTTATTTAAAATCGTAAGTAATAAAGAAGAAGAAATAAAAGAAAATGCAATACACAAGACCTACGGAGTACAGGACGTTCTTTAAAAAGCTCAGAACAGGTCCTTGTCTCTCCCCCATCACTCCCCCCTCTGCTATCCCCTTTTTCCTTTCCCTCTGCTTTCGTTTTTCCTTAGTTTAAATTTGAGGAGCAAGGATTACGCTTTCTAAATCTCCAACAAACATGACTTACCTACACATTAGTCTGCCTTAAGTCATTCTTGGCCATTTGTAGGAATTTTGTCATGGAATCAACTTGTCTTTACATCTAAACCAAATGACAGGAACGAGGCCACATTGGTAAACTCTCTTCACATCTTATTTAAAAATCACATTTTAAATGTACGTCTTATTGTCTCACTTGTAAATCAATCACCAGCATTTAAGGGACAGAGGATAATCAATCATCACATTTGTTTAAGTATACAGAGCCCAATCCTAAGCACGATATACTTAGAAAACATTCCTTTCCTTAAATTTGCAATGTTCTTAAGTAATCAAAACTGACATGCACACTTGGAGACATATATTGCTGCCTCAAGTACAAACATTAAGTAGACACTTAATGAAGTAGAAGAGTGAGCAAAGTTATCCTCACTTGTAAAGGCTTGTATGTAAAGTCTTGTGCTATGTGGTTCTGGCGAATGTTCCCTAGCTCTGTATAGCTTGGTGGCATTCCAGGCTAATGTTTATGAGAAGTTGTGCTTATATGACATTTAGCAGGCATTGACACATATCTCTTGAAGTTTATTGTAAGCAACATAAATCTGGCCTTGGGAGATGAATAAGCCATGACAAGCTTTCTACTTCTTTTGGCACACTATCACAAGCCCTAGCTTCATGTCTCAATATACAACCCCTGGGAATAAGATTGTGAGCAGAGCTGCTTGACATCTTAGGGTATAACTGCATGCTTTCAATTCTATTTAATTTCATCCTCATCCCCACTTCATGTCAGTCATCTGTCTTGTCCAATCCTCTGAGAATTTTTCAGGCATGTTATTCTTTTCAAAAATTTCTGCTACCAGTGTTTTATATACTCCTTTCATTTTTGTGTCATGAGAAAACTCATGCCCTCCATTAATGTTATTTGAAATTTTAAGAGTATTGTTGATAGTAACTAATATTAATAAGCACATTTTCATTCTCCTTCTTATACTTATTAGTAACCCCCCCCCACAGTTATATCAGGCCACATGACTAGTAGGGGCAATAAAGCACCTATTTGGGGATGGGATATACATATGCTTTTTGGGACAAGTCAGCGCACTAATATGCCCCCACCTGTACCACCTCTTTTTTTCTAGAAATGAAGAAATCTAAGATATGGTTTCGCAAGCTTTATGACTGAGCCAAGCCACTGCTTGACCACCTGATTTGCATAGAATAGTATGAGTGAGAAATCACACATTGACATGAGTTGAATCGCTGGCAGTTCAGTATGTGTTACTGCAGCATAAGCAAGAATTACTTTTTTCACACTAGTATCTTGTATAAAATATGAGCCAGAGAAAGGGTTGAAAAATTATTTACATGGATTCTTTATAACTACTACAAGAAGTTTGGATTTAAATCATTGGCTTTCTGAGTGGCACTTCAGGAATTTCTGTAAGCACTGAAATATTTCATGCTCAGAGATGAAGATTTAAACTGCTTTAGGAAGCTGCTCTCCAGTCGATTTTTGAAAATATATTGGGATGTCATAACATTTGCCCCTAAAAATAATTTAACTACTATTTTACATGATAAAAGGTTATCCTTTCCAAATATTTGCTTTGAATATGTATTTTACTTTAAAAGCAGCATAAGCTCATTGGCAAGAGTTATTACATTGTTTGTACTAGGGCATGCTTATATCATTAATTGTAGTTCTTCATTTTATTTATGTATTCTTTGTAAACTTTTTTAGCTTTTTACACTTTTTAAAATTTATTTTATTATGTGTATGAATGTACTGTCTGCATGTAGGTCTGTGCACCCATGGCACACAATGCTACGGAGGTCAGAAGAGGACATCAGATTCCCCTGGAACTGGAGTTAAAGAAGGTTCTCAGCTGCCATGTGGATGCTGGGGATAGAACCCAGGTCCTCTGCAAGAACAGTCAGTGCTCTTAACCACTAGGCCATCTCTCCAGCCCCAGCCTTTTACATTTTAAGAATAATATTCTTTCAGTTAAAGTGTTAACAATGTGAATTTGAGTCTGATTATTTGAGCTACTGAGAATAAATATGTACAATCAAATTTCTAGATATATGTAAATTATACATGTTCATATGTCAAATAGTTTGACTCTGCTATCCACTTAAAAAGTTGGCTTTTAAGCCAGGCGTGGTGGCACACGCCTTTAATCCTAGCACTCAGGAGGCAGAGGCAGGCGGATCTTTGTGAGTTCAAGGCCAGCTTGGTCTACAGAGAGAGTTCCAGGACAGCTGGGACTACAGGGAAACCCTGTCTCGAAAATACCAAAAAGAAAAAAAAAGTTGGCTTTTATTTGGCTTCCAAACTTTAACAGATAGTGAGTTATGAAACAGATAAAATCAAATGTTAGGAGATCAATTTTGCAATTTGTCATCCGACATAAGTGTTAAGGAGATAATTTATACATAGGATTATTGAATTTTGTAGTAGTGAACTTAGAGATGGCCAGTTGCAACCTGCCAGATGAAAATGTTCCTGTAAAAGAGACAGAAAGGGCAAGAGTCTTGAAAATGTGGAAGAAAGAGGTTCCAGAATGCAGTACTGATTCAATGTGTTGAGTGTAACCTACTAGTTGAAGTAAGGGGTGTGCTGAAGTATATACATTGGTTTTCGAAACATCTTCATTTTAGCAAGAGCCACTTGGATTGAGTGATGGGATCCAGGCAAATTTAAAATGTTGGGGGAATAAATTGAGAATGAAAAACAATAGTGAGACTTAGTGAAACTGCAGACAATTCTAAACATGCCTGGTTATTTGGAGAGAAAAAGATAATAACTGGGGAGGAAGGTCAAGGCAACTTTAGATAGTATATCTGAAATAGACAGCTCTAGATTGGATGTTGTCACTGCGAAGCAAAAAATACATGTGTTTATAATTAGTGCATTGGGCCCAGTGGTTTCATTAAATGGAAACCTGAGGCTGTTCCCATAGCATTCTCTTGATACTAATTCCATGACACTCATGATTGCTGCTTTGTCTCTGAAGATCTGTGGTAAAGCCTGTGCACAACTTCTTATAAGACCAAGTAAAACATGAATGTGTTTATTTTATTTTCATAGTAATGTTGCCTGATGTAATTCTTAAAGGTGACATTACTGGCCTTGAAGAAAAATTGGCTTCAAGATTTTTGTGACTGCATATATTTTCTCTCAAATGGTATGCTTTTTGGAACAGGTCACAATGGATGAGTAAGATTTGGAACACTTTTACACAAACTACAGAGTTAAAATTATAACTAGCAATGCTTTTTTCCTATTGGGTTAGGAGAACAGCAGTTATAAATAGCTGGGAAAGCTATGGATCGGCTTTCAGTGTCCACAATACTATTTTAAGTATTGTCTGAGAATGCCACAGAGGATATATCTAGCCAGTAATGCAAGGTTCAATGTTGCCATCTCATCTTTGTGCTTTATACTTGTTTTTTATAAACGAGAAGGCACACACTCATGATTTTGGATGTATTTTGGTTAGTCTTCTCATTCTGTGGACCCATGACATGATGCTCTTTTTAAAAATTTTTTATTTTTCATGTGTATGAATGTACTGTTCTTCATGTAGGTTTGTGCACCTGTGTTGTGCAATGCTGTGGAGGTCAGAAGAGGGTGTCAGATTCCCCTGGAACCGGAGTCAAAGATGGTTCTCAGCTGCCATGTGGGTGCTGGGGATCGAACCCTGGTCCTCTGCAAGAGCAGTCAGTGCTCTTAACCGCTAGGCCATGTCTCCAGCACCAACTGTCTTCTTTTTAAGTTGAGAATCTCAGGTATTTTGCTATAGTGATAGACTGCTGACCCTCATACGAAATTCTGAAACATTTAGAAAACTTTATATTTATGAGATGATAAAGCAGGAAAAGGATTAAAACTTAATATTATTCTAAAAGTCAAATTTAAAGACCATTTGACTAGGTCTCAGGACCTTGGGGAGGCTTCTGTTCTCTAGGCTGGACCATCACGGCTTCTGCCTTCACATATGCATAATTGCCCCACTCTGCCCCATCTATTGGGTTTAAGATTATGTTAAGCCTAGGGTGGTGGTACATGCCTTTAATCCCAGCACTTGGGAGGCAGAGGTAGGCAGATTTCTGGGAGTTCAAAGCTAGCTTGGTTTACATATTGAGTTTCAGGATACCGGGAGCTACAGGGAGACCCTGTCTCAAAAATACCAAAAAAAAAAAAAAAAAAAAAAAAAAAAAAAAAAAAAAAAAAAAAAAAAAAAGAAGAGATTATGTTGATTAATTTTGAAGATAATATTTACTAGATTGAAGGATGCCTAATAAGTTAATTAGACAATTAGTACTTCTGGGTATTCCAGGGAAGACTGGAATATGGATAAGCGAATGAGATAAGAGAAGCCCGTTTTCAGTGTGGTCAGCCGCCATCTCCTTAGCTTAGGTCAGGAGGGAATAGAAAAGTGGAAGCAGAGGGATGGATACTTACTGTGTCCGTTCCTCTGGAGTGGGGTCTGCACTTCCTGATGTTGCCTTTGGACATCAGGCTTTAGGTTCTTTGGCCTTTGAACTTTGGCACAGATACCAGAGGCTTTTTCGGAGGTTCCTCTGGCCTTGGACTGGGAGATGTATTGTTGATTTCCGTTTCTATGGCTTCCAGGCTGGACTGAGCCATTCTACTTACTGACTTCTTTGGCTCTCCAGCTTGCAGACAGCCTGTGGTAGGATTTTTCAGTCTCTGTGATTATATGACACGATACCACTCATATGTTCCTTTGTGTATTTGTGCAGATGTGTGTGTGTCTGTACATATAGGTATACGTATATTACTTATTTATATTCACCATTTCTCTGAGAATTCTGACCACTAGAAAGACTGAATTGTTTAGGAGGGAGCTAGATCTGGGTAGTGGAGAAATCTTGACCTTTAGTTATATAAACATTGAGGTTAATTGTGATAGTGGTGAATTAGTTCCAAGCTTTATTATTATTATTATTATTATTATTATTATTATTGATATTATTTACTTATGATGTATGTGTGGGTACATGTGTGCCTTGCTTAGTATGTGGAGGTCAGAGGACAACTTTCAAGAGTCAGTTCTTTTCTCCCACTGTGGGTTCTGGGCTTTGAACTCAGGTCATCAGCCACATACAGCAAATCCTTTAACCCCCTGAGCCTACTCATTGGACCGTGTTCTGTGGGTTTTATATGACAGTGTTTGTATGCAAATATAGATCTTAAGAGTTAGGGTTCTTGGATTAGTGTTGATGGCTTTGAATTGGAGATACCATGATGAACTTGTTAGGATGAACTTACAATATTTGAAATGTACATTCCTTTTAAAAAATTTTTATTTATTTATTTATTTAGTGTATGAATGTACTGTCTGCATGTAGGTTGGTGCACCCATGTAGTGCAATGTCTTGAGGAGGTCAGAAGAGGGTGTTGGATTCCCCTGGAACTGGAGTCAAAGATGGTTCTTAGCGCCATGTGCGTGCTGGGAATCGAACCTGGTTCCTCTGCAAGAGCAGTCGATGCTCTTAACCACTGAGCCATCTCTCCAGTCCAGAAATGTACATTTCTTAATTCCACCAGAATACAGGGTGCCACGGCAACAAGAGCACACTTAGCACCCAGATCTTGCTTTCTTAATTCTTTGTAGAAATACCTGAGTTGAGTCTTGGCAAAGTAAGGCTCAAAGGAGGCTGGAACATTGTGTGGTGCCAAGAGCCAAAGAAGAGCTTGAAGTGCAGTGGAGCCATCCGAGGACATGACATCTGCTGAGAATGACCCCACAGGATCTAGATTATTTTTATTTTACTGCTAAATATTGTACTTTCATATATGTTTATCAATGCTTGTGCCTATTGGTCTTTTCCACACCTACAAAATACAAGGTTATAAATTAACAAATAACATAAAATCAACTATGATGCACATGAACTGTCAAAATATTCCTATTTTGTTAAATCACATTCTTTTGTTAGTTATAACAACGCCACTTGATTCTGCATTCAATTGTACAAATGCTTACTTATGTAAGTCTGCTGTTAAAATATCATTAATAATTTTGTGCATTTGTATGGTGGTTTGCCATATCAGAATTCACCCTTAACCAATACTTTGCCTTGGAAATTCTACAATGCCATTCTGAACTAGGAACAATTTTAACTCTACAAGCTCCATTTATTTGGAATAAGGAAACAGTTATGTTGTTATTGAATTATACCTTGGCATGGCATTTAATCTAATTACTATAGTTTTTTTAAATTCATAGATGTTGAAAAATGGTAACATTTTAAACATTAATTCTGCTTTCAGCCCAAGCTCATTTCAAATACTAGAAATGATCTCTGTGACTTTTTTTTGGTCTTTTTGAGACAGGGTCTCCCTTTAGTCCCAGCTGGCCTGGAGCTCGCTCTGTTGGCCAGGCTGGCCTTGAACTCATGGAGATTCCACCTGGCTCTGAAAAGGCATGCACCACCATGCCTGACCTCTCTGTGACTCTTTAACTATGACATGACTGGGACTAGTGTATAGATCAGCAGTCATTCTTGCTTAGCATGTGCAAGGCTCTGGGTCTGATCCTCAGTGCCACAAAACATAAAAAAGTAAAAAAAAGATACATATCACATGACTGAAACTCAGATTTCCCTGTGTCTCTTCTTTATCTTATTTTTTTTACAGTTTAATTAATGTGTATGTGTGTATGTGTGTGTATGTGTGTGTGAATATGAATAACCATAGGTATGTGCATGTGGAGGTCAGAAGGCAACATTATGGAGTCTGTTCTCTCTTTCCATCTTTATGTGGGTTCTGGAGGTTGAACTTTTGTCCCTGGGGTGCATAGCAAGCACTTCAACCTGTTGAGCTACTTTGCCAGTAAGGGAGCCCCAGGTATCTGCCTGTCTCTACCTCCCAATGCTGGATTAAAGTGGTGTGCAGCTGTTCCTGGTTTTCTAGAAGGTGTTGGCATTCCAAATACAAGTCCTCATCCTTGCAGGGCAGGTCCTCTATTGACTGAGCCATTCCCCCAGCCACTGCTTTTATCCTTTAAGATTTATTTTTGTTTATGTGTATGTATGTGCAGCTGTGTGGTTATGTGAGTGTGGGCTGATGACTTTGCAGGACAGAAGAGGATATTGGATTCCCTGGAGCTGGAGTTCCAGGCTGTTATGAGCCATCTGACACTGGTGTTGGGAATCAAGCTCAGGTCCTCTGTAAGAAGAGCAATTGGATGGAAAAAGCATGTAAGCAGTTATAGAAAAACTGTACTGTGTCATGGTTGTTTACTCATAGTAAATGCCTAGTAAAAATTGATTGACTCCAAATGACTAAAGCTAGGATGTTTGCTTTAACGTCTGGCATGTTTAGAATTCTCCATGTCTCTCTTTTATTTTTTTTAAATAATAAGTAATAAGTAATGAATACAAGTATCCCTCATGTAAAACTAATTTGCAAGCAGCTATGCCCAAACTTATACAGCCCAAGGCCCCCATTGTCCAGCTGGAGGGGCTTCTCCCTGTCTCTTTTAAGCTGGTCTTTGAGCACCTGCTTTTCTGTCTCCTTATAGTCTCTGATTTGTGCTGCAGTGGCCTGTGTGGATGGGAAAGCGGCTATGTAACTATAGTCTTCTGGCCCTGGAGAGATTGAAACTGGCTTTGGTTCAGGTGTTATACTGGAAAGAAATGGTTAGATGGTTATGTGCTGTACAGGAGTCTGTTATGGTACTGTCTCCTCTTCGGGACTATGTGACCCTAACACCTGTATGTGTACATAAAGATGTGCTAGCAGGTATCCTACTGACATAACAAACAGAAAGTTCTATAGTCTCAGAGGTAAGATCATATAAGATTTTTGAATTACTATTAGAGAGACTTTATTAGGGAAGGAGAACTGTGTCACATGAGTCACCATGTATAAATTCTAGGTACTTTTTCTGTTTGTTGGAAGTCAGTGGAGTTCATCCAGCTCTTGTTTCCTTTTGTGTGAGCATTAATATCACAGTTTTGAGAATTTCCAGTAACCCAGATTATAGCCAGCTGCACAGTTCTGAGAGCAGCTGCCAGAGGGGGTTGGAGCTTGTCATGGTTATTTGAAAGGATGTCTATAGTTACTCGGGAACATGAAGAGCTTAATCAAGGATACAGGATTCTGTTCTTATCTGTCTGTGCCACCTAATATTTTTATCATATGTCTTACCTGATAATGACAAATACTTGGTTAATATTAAAATAAAATTAAAATGATAGTGCAAAAATCCTTTTTCTTTCAACCCCTCCTTTCTTGTGAATGAATCAAAACAACCAGAATTTTGTTGAACACGTTTTTTGTCACTGTTTACTTCAGAAAAGAACTTGAGTTAGAATTTTGAAATCTACTTTTGCGTGGTTTATTGTTATAAAAAGAATACTTTTTTTGAATTGAGCGGTCATACATTTCATACAACTGTTCCCAGTCCATGTGAAGCCCTATCCAGTCAAGCTTTTGAACCCAGATGCCCTTCTGTGCAAATTCATCCACTGGAGTCTAGTCATCACATCTAGAAATCTTCAGTACGGCATACTCTCCCTCACCCAGCAGTAGTCGGTCTCTAGTAGTTCTCAATCCACGGCCAGTCCCCCACCCATTTCTCTTGCTCCACTCTGAGACTGTGTCTGATTGAGTTGGCATGGGTCCCATGCCTGATGCCAACATTGCTACAAGTTCACGTGTGTAAGCTGCTAGTGGTCTGAAAGCCTCTGCTTTCCTACATCCATGCACCAGCCCTGGCTCCTACAGTATTTCTACCCCCTCTTCCGCAATGATCCCTGAGCCACTGTCGGGTGAGGTTTAATATAGGAGCTATCTAATCAGACCTAAAGTCTCTCAATGGGAGTGAACTCATGGGTGGCACTGTAAACTCAGCCAAGTGCACAGGGCTGGAGAGGTCATAGATCCTAGAGAAAACCCTATTTCAGTCACATCTCTACACAAATGAATTTTCTTACCATATGCTAAACTGTCCAATTGTACATCATTTATCAAAAATCTGCTCTTTGCAAAAGATAGAAAAATGCCCAGTCCTAGGAGACATGTCTACAGCTGCACCTCTACACCTAAGGCTCATAGAACTTAGTAAAATGGGGGGCAGAGAGAACATGAGTGCACCCCTCGATTCTTACCAGGGAAGCTCGCTTATACAAAAGAACACTTTTTAGAACAATTTTAGATTCACATCAAACTTGAGATGAAAATACAACAATTTCTATATGTTCCCTGTCCCTGCATAGACAGCCCCTCCCACTGTCAACATCTACACCAGGGTATATATTTGTTAGGGGGTGGAGACCCTAGCAGACCTGTCACCCAGTCCACAGTTTACACTAAGGTTCACTCTTGGTGTTGTATATTCCCTCAGCTCTGACAAATGTATGATGGCATGTGTTTACCACAGTAGTATCAGGTGCAATATCCATACTGCTCTGAACAGCATCTTCTGCCCATTAGCTTTCCCTGTCTCTGTGACTACCAGTCTTTCCATTGCCTCCACAGGCTTGCCTTTCTCAGAATTCCAAAGAGTTGGAAGTGCATGACCTGCTCAGACTGGTTTCTTCACTTAGCAATTTATGTGTAACACTCAGATCTTTCTCGAGGCTTATTTTTATGGCTTGCCCATTGTCCAGATGCGCCTTAGTTTATTCATTCTCTTGTCTACTAAAAGACATTTTTGTTACTTATAAGGTTTTAAAATTGTAAACAAAGTCATTGCAAGCATCTCTCTACAGGTTTTAGTGTGGACATTGGTTTTCACTTCATCCGGGAGTACACCATGAGCATGATTCCCTTGCTGCACAGCAAGAGTTGGACTTCGTAAGAATCTGCCAAACTCTCAGACCAATTGTACCATCTTATATTCTCACAATAAATGTTAATTCTGGTATTCTAGTGTACTTTCTGTTGCTGTGATAAAATACTGACAAAACTGAATTGAGGAGAAAATGGTTTCTTTAGTTTACACATTCAAATTATAGTCCATCACTGAGGGAAACAAAGGCAGACACTGAAGTTGACCAGGAATCTAGAGGCAGGAGCTAAAGCAGAGACTATGGAGGAAGGCTGCTTACCGGCTTGCTTCTCCTGGCTTGCTCAGCTACTTTTCTTATAGTCAAGGCCCACCTGCCCAGGGATGGCAGTACCCACAGTAGACTGGGCACACCTACACCAATTATCAATCAAGAAAATACCCCCTCAGAAGTTGGTAAAAACCTCAACCTTCCTTTATTATTCCAAGAGGGGAAAACCAGGGCACAGTTAAAATAAAATCCAAGCAAACTCACAATCCAGCAGTTTATAAAGCTTAGTGGTCAGCATCTGGGATTGACTCATGATCGTCTAGATTTCAAAAGGATCTGGGAAGTCCCATTTCTCTAGTTCTGTCATCCGTGCACAGAAATTGTCTTGTAAGCTCAGATCGGCTCCATTCTAGAGCTGAAGTTGTCCTTGGGAGCGATCCCATGTTCCCAATATCTCCAATATCCTGGATCTCCAGTGCAGCTGAAGCTGCATCTTCAGCAATGGCTTTCAGGCCTGTTTGCAGGACTCCACTTCTGACAGATGGTCTAAGCCTCAGCTTCTCTCCATGACCCTTTCAATCCTAAGGCTTTCCTGCACCAAAACTAGTCCAACATGGAAGATTTCACACATTAGTGTATTCAGCTGCCAGCTCGAGATGAAACCTTGGCTCCTTCTAGACCACAGCTTCTGTGTACTGAGGAAATAACTTTCCAGAGCAGTTCACCCCAGTGATGCTGACCTCGTATTAATAACAGCTGACTTTGCAGCCCCAGCTAGCTGGCATCTATTCTCTCAATAAAGCATAAAATGTTTTACTTCCAAATATGCTCAATTCAAACATGTCACACAAAAGGCCACAACAGTCTTTGTTTTCCTCAGAACATCACAAACAAGGCCTCCATTGTCTGCATTTCTTTCAACATGATCTCTAAAATTCCCACAAGTCAAGGTTCTAAAAACTTGTAGAACCCTCCTCTAAAGCAAGATGACTGGTCTGTCATAGCAATAACCCACTCCTGGTACCAATATACGCTCTACTTTGCTTTCTATTGCTGTGATAAAACCCTGACCAAAACCAATTTGGGAATGAAAGTGTGTATTTGGCTTATACTTCTGAATCACAGTCCATTGTTGAGGGAAGCCAAGACAGAAACTCAAGCAGAGCAAGAACCTGGTGGTAGGAACTGAAATGAAGTAGAGACCATGGATCAAGTAGTTACTGGCTTGCTTCTTTTGGCTTCATCAGATATTTTATAAGATATCCAAGGCCCACCTGATTGCTGATGGTCCCCTCCATACCGATTATCAAGAAAATGAGCCACCAACATACACAAAGGCCAATCTAATGGAGGTAGTTCTTCAATTGAAGGTTCCTTTAGTCTGTTTCAAATTGAAAAAAAAAAAAAACTAACCAGCACAGATATGATGTCTTGGAAATTATATTCACTTAAATTTTTCTGCTTTCCTTATAGCATGGCTACTGATCAGGTTAATATGATTGTAATGATCAACTTTAAGGGGACTAATTACTGTGGGTCTGAGACTTCAGTTCCCCCTGGTTATTCTGTGCCATGTAGCACTTCCTAAGTACATACTCCTGATGTAATGAATAAGATATTAATAAATCTATCACATTGAACAATATTTTTTTCTTTTTAAAAGAGTGCATGCACTGGCTTTATATTTCCTCAAACTGAGGTCTGCCTTGAGCTATGTTTAAGCAAATCAATGATGGAGCTAATTTTGTCCTAATGTTCTTTGACCTCGGATATTTGTCCTGGGGAAAGTTATTTTCAGTGGGCAAACTGATGTTACTTATTGTATTGTCTTGATATATTTTGGGGGTTTTTATTATTAATTTTTTTGAGATTTGGCTTTTGTTATAAATTTTCATTCTGGTCACATATGTAAAATTAAGAAGTGTTTTCCGGGGCTGGAGAGATGGCCGAGCGGTTAAGAGCGCCGACCGCTCTTGCAGAGGACCCGGGTTCGATCCCCAGCACCCACATGGCAGCCAAGAACCGTCTGAAACTCCAATTCCAGGAGAACTCCAGTTCCAGGGGAATCCGACACCCTCTTCTGACCTCCGCGGCATTGAAGACACGGGTGCACAAACTTGCATGCAGACAGTACATTCATACACATACAGAAATAAATAAAATAATAATAATAAAAAAAAACTTTAAAAAAAAGAAGTGTTTTCCAACATGCAGTATTTGGGAAACCGAAATATTTCTAAGTGAGAACTCAGAATGGTTTTAAATGTTTATATCATTAAAAGCTAAGAGATTTAAGCTAGTTACGTTGGTAGATTGTTCCAGTTATCTAGAATTCCTTTAGTACAGTCAGTGGTTAAACAATAGTGAAACTCTGAAGTTATCCTTTCTGCTTTTCGCGAATCTACATTGTGCCTGGCTGCCCATTGATAAAAGCATATGGCATGGGGTTTATCTTAACTCGCTCTAATTCTGATGAATGTACATTACACATATAGGGAAACAGCATGGCCTCTATACTATTCTTTAACTACTAATTATTCTCTGAATGTTTTCCTTCTTGCTTCTGGGCTTTACTTCAGTAGCTTCTAACTTTTAAATTATATGCCTTGTATCCTCAATTAAGTACGGCAGAATATTCTTCCCATAAAATACATCCTACCCTGATTGATCCTTCAGGGCATGGAGACTCTAAAAGATTCTAAACTGATTTCTTTCTCAACCTCTCTGTTCTAGCTGCCTTCCCTGAAATCTGGTACATTTTGGTTAGATATCATTTGATCAAGGCACAGGGTTATGAACTCATGGAAAAATTCAATTATGATGATGACAAGTATCACTTAGAATAACTTTTAAAGAAAAGTATAATATCTGTATTTCCATGGGAAGAATGATCTAGAAAGGACAGTTCCATGTTAGTACTTGCTCTTTTCTGAGACAGCATGGTGCCCCAAAATACATGAGCTCTCCTGTGGGCTGAGCACTCGTTAAGCAGCAAACAGTGGACTTGAAGTTTGACTTTTCTCAACTCAGCTTAACCTGCTATCTTATAAAGGCACTTACATATCTTTAATCTCTACTGCCTCATTTAAGTTTGTAGGGACCACTGTTCAGCCCATGTCCCCTATTTCCTTCTCTTCATGCTTTCCTCCAAGAGCTAATTTCTTTTTACAGAGCTCATTTTATTAGTTGCATTATATGATGGCCATGGATTTAGCTGACTAGACTAAATGGGCCCCAGAAGAATATACTCTCTGTCTTCTTTATTCCTTCTGTCTACAGTGCTTAGCACATCTGGCCCAGCTAATACATTGGATTTCATTATGACATTTTCATACATGCATATAATGTATATATAATGAATTTTGATCACATTAACGCTCAGCTCATTATCCTCTCATGTCCCTCTCCTACTCCTGTTGATCCCTTTAGTCTTCACAATTAGTCTTTTCTTGGCTTTCATGTCTTTTTAAATTTTGTGACCCAACTAATACCATAGGGTTGCTTACAAGAAGGTAAAGGGTTATTTACAAGGGCATGGGCACTTAGGGTGATACCACAGAAGAAAATGCTCCCCACCCCCACCTTAACCATTAACTGTGGGAGAGATGGGATCTTGCTAGTCTTTCTCCTCTCTGTGACTGGATACCCACAGGCTGAATCTTGTACACGTATGTGCAGGTAATGACAGCTACTATGAATTGACGAGTATAATGGCCATGTCATGCCTATAAGACAGTGTTCCGCAATAATCCACTCCTTCCTTTGCCTCTTGCATTTTTTCCATCTACTCTTCTGCAATGCTTTTTGGAGTTCTGAGTCAGGGTCTCCCTGTATCCTCAGCTGGCCTAGAACTGGCTATTTAGACCAAGGTGGCCTTGAATTCATAGAGATCTGCCTGCCTCTTTGGCTCCTGAGAGCTGAGATTAAAGGCATGCACCACCAGGCTCAGCTTCCTTCCTTTCACTCTGAAGGTCATAATAAAAATGTCCATTTATGGTTGAGAATTCAATAGTCAGTTATTCTCACCAAAGTTGTCTTTATTATGCTTGGTTTTGTAAGGTATTTTTAAATTAAATTTTGTGACTTTCATATAATACAGTTTGATGTCATTTAGATCCCTTCCTCTATCCACACCTCCTCCAACTTCTATTTGATGTATTTATATATGTATAGGAATATATATATATATATATATATATCCTATAGAATCTAATTTGTGTCCTCAAATGTCTTTTAGTGTGGTCCATCTTCTACTGGGCCCACCAAGAGTCCCATCCCTGTAAGACACTATCTTTCCACCTGTCAGCATCTAGTGATTGCCAAAATTTTCTTAGATTGGGTTGGGAATTCTTAACCACTTCCCTATGACTGTTCTGGGATATTGAATGATTTGAGCTTGCATAGGACTTTTGCATGCTGTCCCCATTGCTGTGAGTTCATATGAATAAATGACCAGCTATCTGGAAGATTCTCTTTCCCTGTGGTCATCCACCTCCTCTGGCTCTTACAATCTTTCCACCTTCTTTTCCTCAAAGATCCCTGAGCCTTGGGAGTCAGAAGTTTGAAATAGTTGTTCAAATGGATAAGAAGTCTGTGGTCTCTTGTTCTCTGCACATTGGCCAATTGTGGATTTCTGTGTTAATCACCATTTGCTGCACAAGGAAACTACTCTGGTGAGAGTTGAGAGATGCATTCATCCTATGTGTAGAGGTGGCATTGAAAATGTATTCCTTAGGGTTAAACATCTCAGACACTTATTCTCTGTGTTCAACCAGTTCTGGAACTCTATAATTGTCTCCATCTGTTGCAAGAACATGCTTGTTTGATGGGGCAGGGGGGCGTGAAAGATACACTTGTCTGTAAATATGAGGATGCTTATTTAGAATAAAGTGAGAAATTATGTTAGTCAAAGGATGTGGCAAAAGTAGATTTTTCTCTAGGATCTATGACGTCTCCACCCATGTGTATTTGGCTATATTCACAGTATCACACATGAGTTCCCTCCCACTGACTGGGACTTAATTCTAATTAGACAGCTGTTGATTACCCCAAGATAAAAGTACCATTACTGCATTTAATAGCCATGGTTTTTGGGCTGAAAAGATGGCCTAGTGGTTAAGAGCGTTGACTGCTCTTGCAGAGGACCCAGGTTCAATCCCCACATGGTGGCTGAGAACCGTCTGTAGCTCCAATTCCAGGAGAATTACAGTTTCAGGAGAATCCGACACCCTCTTCTGATCTCTGTGGCACTGCATGACACGGGTGCACAAACCTACATGCAGAGAGTACATTCAAATAAATAAATAAATAAATAAATAAATAAATAAATAAATAATAGTCATGTTTTTCTAGGCCAGTCGTTGTTTATTAGACTTTACTGCTGGGTAGGACAAGTGATTGATTTTTTTCCCATTGTAGCTTGCATATTATCCTCTGATACCATGAGAGCTAGTCTTTGGGAAAGAGGCTTCCTGGTCAGTTCCAACTTGATTGCTCCAAGTCCTGTGTCCAACGTATGTCCTATCTTTAGCAAAAGAGTCTTACCTTAAATTTCTGTGAGGCAATGAAGGGCTGTGGAGATTAGCATTCCCCTTTACAAGGCTGGAAATGCCCCCTTGGGCCTAACAATACTCATATGGTTAAGGCATTGCCAGCTACTTTGTGTCATGTAACCACTGTTTTTATTAAGGGGGAAATGGGTAAAAGTGGGGATAGTTTATCTGGGGAGGAAGGAGGGACAGTTATACAGGGAGAGTGGGAGAGAGATCAATATTTGTTTAAGATATTTTAAAGAAACTGCAACATTTATAGATGACTGAATTAGTAAAACTGAAGAAAAAAAGTTGAAACACTAAATTATTTCAAATTTAGCACGTCTTTACATTGTAGAAATAGAATGACAAGTCAATAGCATACAGAAGTGCTCTTGGCTTAAGGTGATATAGGTGATCCCATGGTATGTAGTTATTAAGTTGAAGACAGTGTAGTACTTTGACACTGTGCATTAAAAGAAAGCTTTCCTGAAGGCCTCCAATTAACCTAGACTATTAGCTTCCCACTGACTAATACCCCAGGCTCAGGAAACTGTATTTCTCATGGATTACACCTAATCTGAGCTCATGGAGTTCACTGTATTCCAAATTGGCAATATTTAACATAGAATCTTATGGCTATTAAACAATTTGAGGAAAAGGGAAGGATTCATAATACTTATATTGTCAGGTATAGTAAATAAATTTTCTGTAAATTGCTCATTAGTCTATTAAATTAATTTTCTCACATGTCTTATTATCAAATCAAAGGAAGAAGTGGGTGACCAGTATTCTCACACTGGTAGCCAGAAAGCATATTAATGCAAAGAGACCTGAAATCTGTGACCTACTTTTAAACAACTGAAACTGATTAAACTTCCTTTAAATTCTTCTAACCTAAAGTAATCTGAAAATAAGTTCTTATTTTTCAGTAGGAAGGAGATAAGATGGCTGTGTAGACACACAAGGTAAGAAGAGGGCTAGCTGCATAGATGCTGGTGTGGATTATGGAGAATTTCACTTTTAAACTTCCCTTGGATTTCTTATGTACAATCCTCACCTGTGTCAGTTTCAACAGATTATTTTTACACATGTACAAACCCAAAGTGATCTTGACAAGTATCCGTTTATTTGAGCCAGTCTATTGTCAACCAACTAAAATAATGCAATAATGGAATAGGTGTTAGTTATGCTCTGTAATGGTCAGACTTCCTCAGGCTGTTGCACCCAACAGGTGAGAATCCAATGGTAGCTCCTCAGCAGAGAAGCCTACAAAAAAGGCTTCAAGAGCTATGGTATGATTTTTTAAAAAAAAGTGATAAGTATTCCTTGAAAAAAATTGCAAATGAGGATATGGCACCATGAAGATTATTTCTATTTTCAAATGAAAATATTATTTATTTATTTGCTAATTTAGTCTTTTTGAGACAGGGTCTCCCTTTAGCCCCAGTTGGCCTAGAACTCACTATGTAGACCAGGCTGGGCCTTGAATTCACTGAGATCCACCTGCCTCTGCTTCCTGAGTGCTGGGATTAAAGGTGTGTGTCACAATAAATCTAATTTATATGAATTCGATTGCTAGTACTCTCTCCTGCCTCACTTGTCATTTCTCTTTAATCCTCTACCACTACATAAAAACAAGTCATTGCTTTTAGTTTAGTGTAGAAATGTTTATAACTTTCTAAGATCAAAAAGGAATACTGCTCAGTATTATGTTATATAAACATGGGAAAGCAACAAAATGATTCATTTTCATGGTGTTTAAAAAAGAGCGTTCCTGGGACTGGAGAGATGGCCTAGCAGTTAAGAGCGCCGACCGCTCTTACAGAGGACCCGGGTTCGATCCCCAGCACCCACATGGCGGCTGAGAGCCGTTTGAAACTCCAATTCCAGGAGAACTCCAGTTCCAGGGGAATCCGAGACCCTCTTCTGACCTCCGCGGCATTGCACGACACGGGTGCACAAACCTGCATGCAGACAGTACATTGATACACATACAGAAATAAATAAAAAAAATTAAAAAAAAAAAAAAGAGCGTTCCTCATACAAGCCCCCCCCCCCCCCCCCCCCGCTGGATGGTGGGACCAAGGGGCTGTGTGGGTTTGGGCATAACTGCTTGCGAATTAGTTTTACATGAAGGATGCTTGTACTCATAAATTATCACTTATTGCTAAAAAAATGAAAAAAACAGAGAAAGATGCAGGACAGTTATGGCAGAATGCATGATCTGAGATGGGGTGGAGTGGGGTGAGGGGAAGGGAAGGGGAAACATGCCTGAACTGAATTGGAAAATGATGTATGAAATACGCAAAGCATCAATAAAAAAATAAATAAATTAAATAAAAAAAACAAAATAGTCTAAATTTGGGCCACCCTAGGCATGCATCAACAAACAACTGAATGAATAAAGAAAATGTCATGTATACTAAAAAAAAAGAGCATTCCTTTTAATTATTTGTTTATTTGTTTCCAGGATGATTGTACAAGGATGGAGGAGTTCTGGCAAAGAGTTTATTGCTACTTCTCAAAATTAAAAGCCTTGGAGATAATTTAAGTGAACGTATACTGGAATGAATGTGAGAAAATGGGGCCAGATATTCTCATTCCTTAGGAAGAATTGGAAGTGTACACTTTTACATTAATTTTTCACTTCTAATATTACACCAATTTCCTGTTTCCTTGGGGTTATCTGAAATGGCTAGATTCATATCCAGCTGTTTATCTCACTGTGAAATTTGTACTTGACAATGAACATACATCCTTTCTGTGACTGAGAGGATATCTACAAATTAGAAGACCAATATATATTAAATATGATATAAAATGCATTCAAAAGTTGATGTGAAAGAAACAAATATATAAAGCAAACATTCCTTAAGTGAGTGGCTCCCAGCCAAATTTTACTTGTTTCATGATGGTGTATCTTAAATAAGAGGATATTTTAAATTTGCCTTAAACTGAAACAATGAAGTTTATTTGAATTTATTGGTTTTATTTGGGTATTTCACAATGCCAAATATATCATGATCAAATATAATCATCTGTCAGTAAAAAGCTTAGTGTTTAATACTGATTCAACTCCAAGTGGATGAAAGATCTCAATGTGAAACTCGAAACTCTGAAAATGATAGAAGAAAATGTTGGTAGTAACCTACAAGACATAGGCATAGGAAAAGACTTTCTTTTTAAAAATATTTATTTATTTATTTATTTATTTATTTATTTATTTATTTATTTATTTATTTATGTGCTTGAATGTACTGTCTGCATGTAGGTTTGTGCACCCGTGTCGTGCAATGCCGCGGAGGTCAGAAGAGGATGTCGGATTCCCCTGGAACTGGATTTCTCCTAGAATTGGAGTTTCAGATGGTTCTCAGCCACCATGTGGGTGCTGGGGATCGAACCCAGGTCCTCTGCAGGAGCAGTCAGTGCTCTTAACTGCTAGGCCAGAAAATACTTTCTTTTTTTTTTTAATTTATTTTTTATTGATGGTTTGTGCATTTCGTACATCATTTTCCAATTCAGATCAGGCATATTTCCCTTTCAGACTTTCTAAATCAGACAGCAGGTGTGCAAAAACTAGGCCAACAATTGACAAATGGGACCTTATTAAACTCAAGAGCTTCTGTTCAGTGAAAGAAACAATCAAAGAAGTGAAGAGAAAACCCACAGAGTGGGAGGAAACCTTCAGCAGTGATATATATGATAGAGGATTAATATCCAGAGTGTATAAACTACTCAAAAAACAAAGGAGGAAGAAAAGAAATGACTCGCTCAAAAGATGTAATAAAGAGCTGAACAGAGACTTCACAAATGAGGAAATAAAGATGGCTGAGAAACATCTTAAAAAGTGTTCAACATCATTAATAATTAAGGAAATGCAAATTAAAACCACCTTAAGATTTCATTTTACTCCACTAAGACTAGCTATGATCCAGAAAACAAAGGATACCAAATGCTGGAGAGTTTGTGGAGAAAGGGGAACACTCATCCACTGCTAGTGGGAATGCAAACTCTTGCAACCCCTATGGAAAGCAGTGTGGAGAACTTTCAAGAAACTGAAAATGAGCCTGCCACCTGACCCAGTCATACCACTCCTGGTATGACCCACAAGACTCATTCTATTGCAGAGATACATGCACATCTATGCTTGTTGCAGTTCATGTCACAATAGCAAAGAGCTGGAAGCAACACAAGTGTCCCTCAATCAATGAGTGGATAGAGAAAATGTGGTAGTCTACACAATGGAATTCTATGCAGAGGTAAAAAGAAAAGATGACATCATGAATTTTGCAGGTAAATGGATAGAACTCGAAGTCATTATGCTAAGTGAAGTAACAGTCTCAGAAAAACAAATGACCAATGGTATCCCTCATTTGTTAATGCTAGCACTAAATCCCTAGTTGAAATGCAAGCTGAGCAATGTTAATGTTAATGTTATATTTATTTTTATCTGAAGGCAACTGTGCTTTTATAATGTGAATCCCTTAACGGGCTTTAGTATTAACTTACCACTTATTTTCAGACTTTTAATTGTGGTATATAGGTGGAGGGTATGTATTCATATTTTAAAGTAATATAACATTAAAGAGAAAAATATGAATTACTAAACACATTTTGAAATTCACATGCAGTTTATTTTCAGAGGTCATAATTTTGGTACATGTGTGATTTATATATAGGCATATTTTGGAGCAATACAAATGGGAAGGAACAACAACGACAGAAGGACTGGGTCAAAGAACTGACTGAAACAGTTAACTTCTGCCCAAACAACAAACCTCTGCAGTGAAAAACTTTAAAAAGACTGAGAAAAAGATGCAAGACATGTATGGCAGAATGCATGAACTGGGGTAGGGTGGGGGACATGGAAAAGGGAATGTGTCTAAATTGGACTGAGACACAATATACAAAATACACAAAACATCAATAAAATATTTTAATTAAAAATGAAAATTTACATAGTAAAAAATTTAATGGCAGAGGGTGTAGTTCATTTAATATAAGTCTCCCCTCCAAAGCTGTAAGCTGCCTGATGTAGGGACCCTCTGTGTTCTATTCTCTACTCTGTACTGCCAAGGCTCTATGGAGTGTCAATGGTAGGGTCAGCCCTCAAATAGTATAGAGTAAATAATGAAATACTTCAGGAGAGACCTAGGTTATAAGCAACCATTGAAAAGTATCAATCAGATCAGTTTTCTGTCATTCAAAAATTTATTCTGTGGCTATAAACTGCTCTTAATTTTCAGTTCAATATCCAGAGCTCTAATAGTTGAACTTCCTTCCTTAGTTCATTTTCTGTTTTTATCCCACAAGCTTGTTAATTTGTAAACAACAGAGGACTGCTTTTTGTTGAAAGGCAAAATTCCAACAAACCTAGTTTTGCAGATCTTAATTGGCTTTGTTTGCAATTTCTGAATCAGACAATAGTCTGGGCCAAAAAATGGCTCAGAATATTCCTTCCCTCCACACGGACAGGATTTAATTTATGATCAGAGAAAGGAACTGACATTCAGGGAATGGGTCAGAGACAAGTCTATTGCTTAGAGCTTGCATGGATCTCGTTTGAACACGGCTTGAATAGCTGGAGCTCAGTTATTTGTTAAGAGTAGGTTATAGTCTGTTTACCCGTTACATGAACTTACAGTTCAGTATGTACAGAGGTAAACTTAAACTCTGCATAGAGGCATATTTAGGCTAAAGTTAGTTAGGTTTCTAGTTCAAACTCAGGTTTCTGGAGGTTGGGAAGGCCAGTATCAAGCTGCCAGCATCTGACAAGGGCCATCTTGCTGTAGCATAGCAGGGTGGAAGGCATCACATGTGAAACAGAAAAAGTAGTTAGCTAAGTTCTCTTCTTTTCTTGTAAAGACATGTAATTTTAAGATGTTTACCCTCCTGAACTCATCTAATCCTAATTTTCTGGAAAACCTTTACCTACAAACACCGTTAGCATAAGAATTTGGAGATTAAATTTTCAGCACATAGCTGCTGAGAGCACAGAGTTAAACAACAATACTATATTTTAAGAAAATAATTAATTACTAATTATTTTTATAATTCATTGCCATGTAAGAATATAAACTCTATCAAAGTAAAAAGCTTGATTTTGTTCATGACTGTATTTTCTATGCACCGAAAAGTTTCAAATATGTGTGAAAATAATCTATATACATGTGCTTTATAAACCATATTCTAAGGTGATCTGTGGGGCTTTCTGGGTGATCAGTGGGGTTTCTGGGTGTCTGTGCGTGTGGATCAGACACATGGGTCAGGGTTTCCGGTATCCTTGAGGAATGGAGGTGCCAGCCTCCCAGCCCAGGTAAAGACATTTAGCTTGCACACTGAGCTGTAGGCAGGGGAAAGGAGGGAGACGAGAAGGACTCAGAGGTAGACTTGGAGGCTGGTAAAATCTGCAGGTCAAAAAGACCTGGGAGTTGGCTGAGACCAAAACTCATTTATTTGCAGAGTTTGGGGTCTTATATACTGACATTTGGCAGGCTTCAGGTGACAATTGGCAGTGGGAGGTTGCATGGGAAATTCACAGTGTGCTTTTTACAAAAGACACAGGCAGGCTGAGGCTCTAGTTGGTTTGTGAAACCAAGATGAGCGCTTTAGATGTTGCAGGAATGTGACATCTTTTGCCCTAAACCTCAGAGCAGGTCTGTGGGGCTGTGGGACTGGTTTTATCAGTTGGTGAGCAGGGGCCAGCTTGGCCCTCCAGCATTTTCAGGTTATTGGGGCTAAAGCTCCTTCAATGCTCCAGTCAAATGAAATATTGGCCCCACAGTGATCTAGGGCTCTTCACACATGTTTTAGGGTTGGCAGACACTTGAAAGAGGATGTGGAGGGTGGTATACATGGAGAGAGGATAAGCAGTTAGGGCAACGGTAAAAACTCTTTCCCATGTTCATTTCAACCAGAGTGCTACTTTTATTCATTGGGGGTAGATCTTGATGTGTGTTTGTGGATGTGTGTATTTATGGTGGATATTTGTATACATGTGTGTAAAGGTGTGCTTACCTGTGTGTGTGTGTGTGTGTGTGTGTGTAAGGCAGAGGTTGACTTCTAGTATCTTCTCTATCACTTTCTACCTTACTTTTTGAGATTCCCATTTAAAAAAAATTTTTTTTCATTTTGCCTTCTTATATTTTCCATATTTCCAGTATAGTCACATAGTGATTGTTTAAAATTCCTCTGTGAATTCACAGCAGACCTTCCCCCTATAGACATTTAATTAGTATTTCCTGTCACAGCAGCATATATTTTTTTCTTTTCAATGGACATCTTTATTGTTTAATTCATCATCAACTTCTCTGGACCTACAGCTGGAATGTCTTTTTTAAAGTACTTTTATTGATGAATTGCGTATTTCATTCATTATCTTTCAGTCCAATTTAGACACATTGCTCTCTTCCTGCCCCCAACACACCCCTGTTCTTGCCTTCTGCCATACATGTCTTGCATCTTTCTCTCAGTCTTTCTAAAGTTTTTCCCTGCAGGGGTTTTTTGTTTGGGGCAGAGTTCAACTGTATCATTCAGTTCTTTAGCCCAGTCTTGTGTTGTTGTTTTTCCCTCCCCTTTGTATTGCTCCAACAGATGCCTATGTAACCATCACATATGCATCAAAATTATGACCTCTGAGAATAAACTGTATGTTAATTCCAAAATATGTTTAGAAATTCACATTTTAACCCTTTAATTTTGTATTACTCTAAAATATGAATACATACCTTCCTCCCATATACAGTAATTACAGAGTCTGAAGATAAGTGGTAGGTCAATTCTAGAGCCTGTTAAGAGATTTACATTATAAAAACACAGTTGCTTTCAGATAAAAAATAATAGCAATAATGTTGTTCAGCTTGACTTTCAATTGAGGGATTTGGTGTTAGCATCCACAAATGAGCAAAATCATTCCCCATTGTTTTTTCTCTATGTTACTTCACCTAGCATAATAGCTTCGAGTGCCACCCATTCACCTGTAAAGTTCATGATGTCATCTTTCTCTTATATTTGTTGATATTTCTTTTGTGTCTCAGTATGTGGTCAATTTTTGGGTATGTTTTGTGATGTACTGAATAGAAAGTATATTCTCTGGTATTTGGGTGGAATATTCTGTAGATGTCTGTGAGGTCCTTTTGGTGTATTGTATTGTTTAGTTCTGATATCTCTGTTTATTTTTTGTCCTGTTGATCTATCCAAGGGGCTCAGTGGTGCATTGAAATCCCCCCATTAGTGGCCTGGGACTAATTTGTGTCTTGAGGTTCTGCAGAGAAGTGTTTATAAACTTAGGTGCACCAGAATTATGTGCATAAACATTTAGGATTGTGAAGTCTTCATAGTTAATTATTCCTTTGACAAGGATGTAATGGCCCTCTTTGTCTTTTCTGATTAATTTTACTCTGAGGTCTATTTTGTCTGATATTAGAATAGCCACTCTGGCTTGTTTCTTGGTACCATTGGCTTAGAATACTTTTTTCCATCCTTTCACTCTAAGGTGGTGTCTGTCCTTGATGGTGAGATGAGTTTCTTGTAGACAGCATATAAAAGGATTCTGTTTCCTAATCCATTCTCCCAGTCTATGTCTTTTTATTGGGGAGTTTAGACCATTAGTATTTAAGGTTATTATTGAGAGATGTATGTTGCTTCCTTTCATTTTATTTTTTTGTTTGCATTCTTGGTCTAGGTTTGTATTTACTCTGTTATGCTTTTGTTGATTTCCCTCTTTAATCGCTTAGGCATAGTTGCTCATTTCCTCTGTTCTTTGGATTGCTTTGAGGATTTTCTGAAGTCTTGGTTTCTTAGCCATGTGTTCTTTCATCTTGTTCATGTCATGAAAGATTTTTCTTTCTCTTTCAACTATAATTGGCATTTTTTTGCTGGGTATATGGTTTTGCATCTAAAGTTGTTTAGCACTGGGAATACTTTGGTCCACGTTCTTCTAGCTTTCATAGTTTCCACTGAGAAGTCAGCTGTAATTCTGATGGGATTTCCCCTTATATGTAACTTGTTGTTTTTCTCTTGTGGCTTTCAGTATTTTGTCATTGTTTTGAGCATCTAGTGCTTTAACAATCATATGGTGTGGGGGATTTCTTTTCTAGTCTTGTCTATTTGGTGTTCTATGTGCTATTTTTATTTGGATGGGTTTGTCTTTTTCAGTTTGGAGAAATTTTCTTCTATTATCCTGTTGAAGATCTTGTCTTGGGATTCTTCTCCTTCCTTTATCCCTATGATGCAGAGATTTGATCTTTTCATAGTGTCCCACATTTCCTGGTTGTTCCACTCTTGTATTTTTTTTTTTTAATTTCCATAATCTTCACTTGAGCATTCTAGTTGCTCCATTTTGTCCTGTGGGTCTGATATTATTTTTTCTATTTCTTCCATTCTGCTTCTTTGTTTTTTTCCCCCATCCTTTCCTGTTGATTGGATGAATGTTCAATTTCCTTTTTCATTATCCTGTGATTTCTTCAGTATTTCTACTTCCTCTGGAGACTTTTATTCTCATCTTGTAGCTCCTTGGTTTGTTTGTCAGTTTCTTTTTTCATTTCAACCTAAGATCTTTTCAGTGTTTCCACTTCCTTCTGGAATTTGTCATTTTCTCCCTTTAGTTCTTTCCAACATTTGTCATTATCTTCCTCTAGGTCCTTCTTGAGTTTTTCATTCTCTCCCCTTTGTTCTCTGATTTGTTCTTTTTATTCTTTGATTTCTTTGAATATGTCTACTATTGTTCTAAGGTCTGGGTCTTGGTTTCCTTCCAGGGAGATCTCCTTGTAAGAACTGTATCTCCTGTAGGACTGGTAGTACTTGGTGTAGGTTTATTATGAGCTTTTCCCATGTTGTTTTTTCTTTGTGTCTTTGGCATATGGATTTGGTTTTGTTGTTGTTGTTGTTTGGATTCTGATGCCTCAACATTGGCTACACAGACTAGAATCACTAACACTGTGCCTGCTAGATACTCCACACCACAGCCTCACCAGCTTGAGTTGGGGGGGGGCTACTTTGGCCCAGATTCTGGTACCCTGTTTACCTGCTGGCCATGTCTCTAAGTTCACCCATGTCCAAGTGATACCAAGCCTCCATGGGTGGGAGTGGGGGGTACACAAAGCACCAAGGCAGGTGTGCCTCACCTGGGAGCACGCTGGTGTTGTGTTGGCTGTGCATCTTGAGATTCCCATTTTCAAAAGAAGCTAATAAACTAATGATCCTTTTATGTGTGTAAATGTATGTTACATGTGTGTCAATACCTGTGCACTTGTGTGTAATTCAGAAGTTGGTATTAAGTTTCTTCATTGCTTTCTATATTAATCTTTGAGACAGGGTATCCTACTGCTATTTCAGATAGACTTGCTGCACAACAAATCCCCTGACCCTGCTGGGTCTGTCTGTCTCTCCCTCCCAAGTGCAGAGGGTTACAATCATGTGCCATTATGCCTAGATTTCATATAAGTGCTGGTGGTCCAAACTCAAGGTCTTCGTGGTTGTGAAAAAAAAAAAAAAAACCTCTTTACTCATCAAGCTATCTTACTATTTTTTCAATTTATTTTTAAAGGCTTGAAAATTTCTGACATAATATTTCTGAGGAATAGTTTTCCAAAAAGTTATGTACCTGTGTGCTTATTTTAAGAACAATTTAGGTCTTGTAATTATGTGGTATAGTATACATACACAAAAGTATGCATGATGTAAATATACATGTAAACATGAAGATCAAGAAGGAGATGATTTTTAGCAGCAAGAATTAGCTTAAGAAAGGAAGGGTTTATTGTGACTCCTAGTTTTAGGTAGTACAGACCATCATGGTGGGAATGGCATGGGATTATAAGTTGGTCCCAGGTAGCTAGAGCTTGAAGCTTTTTCTTATCATGGTCAACTAGGAAGCAGACACAGGACCAGATGCAGCACCAGGGTGTAATCCTTAAGGCATGTTCCTGGTGACTTGTGTCCATTATTTAGTCCTTATACCCCAAAGCGTTCCACACCTCCTCAAACAGTGCTACTAGCTGGAAAGCAAGTTTCTAAACACACAATGGAGAAGTTCCTATCCAAACCATAACATTCTGTCCTTTGGCCCTATGGGCTCATGGCTATCTTACAGTAAAAATTCAGTCCAGTTTTAAATGGCCCCATAATCTTAAGTCATAACACTATTCAAAAGTCCCAAATCCAAAATTTCTTTTGAGACCAAAGGCAAAGTATTGGTTGTAAATATCTGTAAAATAAAAAAGAAAGTCATGCACTTTCAGTATATATTTTATATTACAGAACAGAGGATAAAAATGATGGCAAGGAAAGACCAGAACAAAGACCAAAGCCCAGAAGGGCAAACATTAAATGTTTCATTCCATGTACAACATCGGGAATATGGTTATATGATTGCATTATGTGGGCACCAACGGGTTTGTCAGCCCTTCTCTTATATCCTTGATACCTATGGAACCTTTGGCTACTCTCAGGCTGGCTTCACTTGGTGCCTGCAGTTTTCTTCAGTAGATGTCCCATATTCCTGGCATCTTCAAATTCCTGGAGTTTCCATAAAAATCACACATATCTTCTATACACTTTTTGAACACTTCCCTCAGAAACTCCATACAGGATCTCTGACTTTACTGCATGGTGCTTGACATCATTGGTTTTCCTTTGGAATCTTGCTATAAGTCTCGATGACCCCATAATTATCCATGCATGAAAACTAGGACCACATGAAAGATGTCAAGTTCTGGGGCAAGATTAAGATATGACTACCTCCCTTGGACTATAGCTATAGCATGCATAGACTTGCCTATGTGGTTGAACCAAAGAATGTACTTCCTTCCCTTGGTAGCCCAGTACAAACAGGGCACTCTAGAGGCTCTATATTTACAAGAACTGAATTTTTCAATGAAAAATTTCAAATGGATTTTCAGTTTTATTCTAGGAGCCCTTGGTACTGGTCAGAGTGTTTTATCACAGCAATTGAAGGCAAACTAAAACACTTCCCTAAATTAAGGAAAGACTCTCCCTATTTAAGGCCATTTTGGTAGCTTGAACATTTGGGCAATTGTGAATGAAGTTGCTCTAAACTTCGTTCTACATGCTTTTGTGGGTTGTAAATTTTCCAAGCATCTGTAGTTTTGAGCAGAGCAGTCCTGTACAACTGTTATGGTTAATCTTGATTGTCATCTTGACTGCAATGAGAGGTGCCTAGGGAATTAGCAAAGCATACTTGTGTGTGTGTGTGTGTGTGTGTGTGTGTGTGTGTGTGGGCACTTCCAGAGAAAAATGACATGTGAGAGGACAACAGAAGGAAAGACCCGCCCTGGGATTCCTGCCCAGATGGATTATAGTTGGAAAAGGAACCTTCATTTTCTTTCTTCAGTGTCTTAAAGTGTTCATTCTACAAGTGTTTCACATATTTGTTTAGATTTGTTTCAACATTTTTTGAGGCTACTATGAATGGGATAATTTCCCTGATTTCTTTATCTGTATGCTTGTTTGGTATGTAGAAAGGGTATTGATTTTGTGTGTCAATTTTGTATCCTGCTGTTTTGTTGAATGTGTTTAGTAGGAATGAGATTTTTCTGGTTGTTTCTTTAGAGTCTTTTATACATAGAATCATACCATCTACAAATAAAGATACTTTGACTTCTTCCTTTTGTTTTATTGCTCTTGCCAAGTCTTCTAGCACCACATTGAACATGAGTGGAAAGAGCAAACATCCTATTGTTTTCCTGATCTCGGTAAAGCCTGGTACCAGAAATGGTTACATTTTAGGAATTATTGAACACAGAGGTCCCATAGACCCCCAAACATTTACAGCCTATTGCGTTTGGTCTTGTTTAACCCACCAGAACTTGATGGTAAGAGGTAAGACCCTATTTCTGAAGATACTGCACCTTCGAATAATAAAAATTGAAGAAATAAAACTGGCAGTGATCTTGAAGCTTCATCCTTGTTATCTAGCTTTCATCATGCTAGAGGATGCTATGCATGGAGAAGAAAAGTACTCATTAGTCCTCTCCAGCTTTGAACCCTGTAAGCTGTAATAATGACTGGCCTGGCAAGATATGCCCAGTGGTGCATTAGTGGAAGCAAATAGTGGAGTAGCCAAGTGCTTTCTGATGGGATTTAAGGACCTTCTCCATAAGAGAGAACTCATATGTGGCACCATTAATGGGGCCAAGAAACTGTGGCTAGGTAGGTCACAGGCCCTAGGGGAGAATCTAGTGTCATTACTTTTCTGCAAAATGGACATAGTAATAAACTGACTCCTAAGGATTTATAATTTTACCCATAGATTAGTGCATCTCTCAATCCTCACCAGAGAAGCTTTCTTATTTCAGTAGATAGAGATTAACCTATGTCACACCCTCTCCTCCCAAGATTCAGGGATCATTGGATGACAACAGCATACGAGTGGTTTCTGGATGCAATAGGGGAGTTGCACACATAAAATCATGGCAGCTGTGACTGTATGTAAGATCTGTGCAAGATGGAGCTGGACAAAATCCTATCGTAGAATGGGAATTGAGCTTGAAGTCCCATCCTTAGCTGAGGAGCTATTAGCAATTGATGATTGGAAGAGTCAGCTTTCTTCAGGGATGCAGCCTCAAGCTCCAGTGAGATGGCTCTAAACCCTTGCACATATGGCAGCACTAAGTGGACTCACTGGATTAAAATAGCACATGAAGCTGTGAGGGAATGGCGATGGGGGATAGAAAGGTGAGTGATGGGGGGTGAACTTGATCAAAACACATTATACTCATGTATGAAATTATCAAACAATAAAATGAACTCCAAAGAAAAATAAAGTCTCCCTCCACCCAGAAAAGAGTTGGAAGAAAGAAAAAAAACCTGCCAGTGTGTTGAACCCCATTCTTCTTATTAATCTTTTAAATGTTATATGTAGAAGTGTACTACTATCTGCATCTAAGTGCTACTGTGTCATGCAATGCCCAAGGAGTCAGAAAACAGCATTGTATTCCCCTGGAACTGGGGTTATGTATGGTTGTTAGCTGCCATGTGGGTGCTGGGAATCAAACGCAGGTCCTCTACAAGAGTGGCTGATGCCCTTAACCACTGAGCAGTCTCTTCAGACCCAAAGCTCATTCTTCATGAGACAATGTGTCTACTCCTGTTGAAATCAACTGTGGACATCAGACTTCAGTTTCTTCAGCCTGTCAATGTGGCCTCACATCAGTGACTCTCCAGAGAACATCCAAGCCTTCAGCCTTGGACTGGGCCTGCATCATAAAGTCTCTTTGTTTGGAGGCTTCTGGCTTCTTGACCTGAGCAGCACAAGGTTCTCTGACTCTCCAGCATGCACACAGTCACTGTTAGGCCATCCAGCCTCCAATCATACATGATCATCTGATGATTTTTTTCCATTCCTCCTATGGATTCTATTCTTCTAGAGACCCCTGGCTAATGCAACACTATATTGACCTTGTAAGAAAAAGAGAAGATTCATTTTTAAGCTATTTTAAAAGAATTTGTGTAAAATGTTTATTTTTTAAAATGATGCTAGTGTCATCAGTAGACTGTCTGGGCCAGACTTTTTTGGGGAGGAGAATTTAAAATTACAAATTTAATACACAAATTAGAGATTATTATTCAGGGTTCTTAATTCTTGTGTCAGTTTAAGTAAGTTTGATTTATTTTCTAGAAATTTGTCCTATTAATCTAAATTTTATAAAGAGCATATATAGAATATTTAATAATCCATTTTTATTTTTGATGTTTCTTATCTGTAACTTCTATCATTTTCTTGGTAACTCTCACCAGATTTAATTAATTAATTAATGTTTGTGTGCATGTGTGAGAGAGAAAGAGAGAGAGAGAGAGAAAGAGAGAGAGAGAGAGAAAGAGAGAGAGAGAATGGCATGTATGTGTTGGTCACAGTCAGAGACAATTTTATCTTATGTGTTTGAGTATTGCCTGCATGTATGTAAGTATGGTCATGTTGCACAATGCCCATGGAGGTCAGAAGAGGGTGGCAGATCCCCAGGAACTGGAGTTATGATGTCATGTGGGTGCTGGAAATCAAACCCAGGTCCTCCGCTAGAGCAGCCAGTACTCTTCTCAGCTGAGACATCTCTTCAGCTCCTGTTTTTTATTTTTTTTTAAATGTCACTTTACCATCTTAGTTCTGTGATTCAGAGTATAATAAAAGAAACCTAGCATCAAAAGAGGATATGTGTTCTAATGATGGTCAGTTAATAACAGGTTGTATCATTCTGGGTGCATCATGTCTTCTCTTTGCATGTTGTCTCCCCTGTCTGGACAGAGAAGAGGTTGGTAAGGAAGCTTTGGCAACTGATGGCTGTTGGGAGGGGGAGAGATAGTCAGTTACAGGGACGGGACTCTTAGTAGGTTAACCAGGCTCCAGTGGATGGGCACACACTGAAGGATATTTGGGGGCACAAATCAATCTCAATATATATATATATATATGTATTTTTATATCATATATATAAGTATATATATATATATATATGAGGGTAGGTAGTGGAGGGGATGTAAATGCCATCAAATTATATTGTATGAAAATTACAAAAATTCAGTATTTTTTTTAAAGAGAGAAGTGGATCAGATGTTTTCTAGAGCTTATTAGCTCCGAACTATGAGAGGCTATGTACTGCCTGTGTAGATTTATCAGTGGTATCATTTATGGTAGATTATTCATTAGTTTCCTCTTCTTCCACCTCATTAACTCTTCTTCCACCTCATTAACTACCAATTTGATTTAGTGAATTTCATTTCAAAGTAAAATCTCACTAGTTTACAATGTTGTAGTTTTAACATGCAATCTTGGAAACACAAGTCCTCACAAGGCACAATGCTTTAAAAAGCCTCTAATTAAACCCATGAAATGTATTAATCACATGCTCTTGAGAAAACTATAAAAGGACCCATTCCAGGCCCAGATGTGCCCATGGAAAGAATTAGGCCAGAAAGAGGAGGGATGCAAGTTTCATCCTGATTACTCCCATCTGTTGATATTTTAAAAAACATAGCCAAACATCACTTCCTAAGTGGAAGCTAGATGTGGGAAAAATATAAGACGCTAATATTAAAGCTGGATTAAAAACGTTGAATTAGCGCATGCTAATAGTTCTGAGTTATTTATTGAGAATTTCTCAGACCATTTATGAATCTATTTTTGTTCAAATCAATGTTTTATATAGAACATACTAAACAAATTGGAGCCATCCCAAAATAGCTCTGAGTTTGGAAATAAGATTATATTTCATTGAAAAAGTCTATTTAAAATATTTTCATTAATGTTTGGAGAATTTCATACAATCTATTTTGATCGTATTCACTCCCAACTCTTCTCCCAGATCTATCACCACCTCCCCAGTTTCCCCCTTCCCCCCAGTTCATGCGTGAGCATGATGGCATGCATTGCTGGTCATAGTCAGGGAGAGTTTTATCTTATGTGCATGAGAGTATTGCTTAAGTGTGCTCATGTTGTGCAATGCCCATGGAGGTCAGAAGGAGGTGTCAGATTTCCTGGAACTGGAGCTATGGATCATCCCATTTAATTTGTGCTGTCTGTATACTCCTGGGTGTGGAGCCATTCACTGGAGCATCATTGACCTACCAGGAGTTACACCGTTAAAGAAAACACTCCCCCTTCCAGAAGGCATCAACTGTCCAGAGCTCCTTAGTTAGGGGTGAGGACTCATGAGCCCCTTCACACTCTACCCCAGCCTCTGGCTTACAGTCTTTATGCTCCTTCTTCCTTGATGGTCCCTGAGCTCTGGGGAGGGGATGTGTTGCTTGTTGCTGTCTTTCTTCTGAATTTCTTCTTTAACTTTAATGTTTATATCATGAGCCTGGGACACCTGGAACATATCATATCATATATTACTGCAGATGAATTCACTTCATGAAGCTTAAGTGATCACAATCTATATAAACTTAATGACTACCTAATGTAGTCACTCAGACACATTCATTGAACAGTGATGCAAATTTTCCTCATTCATTTAAAGAGCAGAAACTACCCCAGTCTATAAATGGGAAGAATTCAGCCAAAGTTGTGCTAATCAGAGTTTAATTGTCCATAGTTTAACAAAGAGAGACACTGAGCAGATATTGCATTATTAGGTCTTGTATCACCTTTGCTAGATAACAGCAGAGCTTATGGTGAAATGGACTTTCTCTTGACTGGTGGTAGTAATTGGCAGTCAAACAAATCAACTGAATTCTCCTGGATTCATTAATGACCAATATGTAATCACTGATATCTGGAAGTTGTATGGGACTGAGTGCTAACCCTGTGTTCGCTCCTTACTTTTAATGTCTACTTTGCTGCTGTCCGATGTAACTTGAGATTCTACTGTAAATTTATGTAAGGGATAGTTTTATAACTTTCTGATGTATTATTAAAGTGAGCTAATGAAAAGTTTTATTTTTTCTACAAAGTTGAAACAAATCATCAAGCTTAAAACCGAATAATAATTCTGCTGAGGTGCTTTGAATCCTGCGTAAGTGTGGAATCTTTGAATTATAAATCTTATAAATATGGAACATTTAGGCTTTAGAGATTTTAAAAATAGCATCTGATTTATTTTCTTTATGGGATCACATAAAAAGCAGGAAACGAAAGTACAGAGGGTGTTTCCTTTACTGGCATTCCCACCAAGCAGGCGAGTTTGGAGACTCTTCGCTACAGCTGTGGAGAATCACCCTGGAAAGTAGGACTGTTGCATCAAGTCACGGGGAACATGAGCTATTCCAAGTGAATTAGGGTGTTCTTCCCAAAGCCAGAGAGTAGGAAGAGGCAGGGCCATAATTTAAGTATTGAAAGAATTTTTTCTTGTTTCTTTGTTTTCTCCCATTATAAATATGATTTAAATATTACATATTTTCTCTCACATGCAAAGTCTGTATTTAACTATATGTATATACACATATGTGGGTGACAAAAAGTAGGAGGGGAACTTTGTGGATGGAGGAAGGAGACAATTAATTTTTTTTAAGTTAGCACACAAATAATGGGTTTATTATCAGAGTTTCATGTTTCCTGGTCTTACTTGCTTCTCCTCTGTGTGCTCCCACACCTCCTTCTCCTTGGTCATCCCATTTTGCTCCTAAAATCTCTGTTCTTCTTTCTTGTTATATATGTATATGTATGGTTATGTGTATATATGCATTTCTATATAGTTAAATATGTATTCTTTTTTTTATTTTTTTTATTTTTAAGGGATTCTACAATACAATGACACAGTTGTTTGCAGATAACAATGATGTTACTCAGTATGTCATACAATTAAGTAATTGGTGCATTTTGCAAGTATCTATGTCCAAATTTTGAACAACCCAAGGTTCCCATAGTCCAGTTGGAGAAGCTTGTATGCACAGGCATGTTGATCAATCAGGTGTCCAGACTATATTCCTATAGTCTCATGATTCACCCCTCTCTCTCCACAGCCCTTACAATCTACCACGCCTCCTCTTCCGCAGTTTGTTCCCTAGGCTTTGGGAAAGGGGCACAAATGGGTGAGAAGAAAACAGTCTAATTTCTTTGGAGTTGTCATTTTGGACTCTGGTCTGTTCAGTTTGTTTCTCTTCACGGATTGACAGCTTTCACAGTGATACCCTTTTCAGTCATACTAACAAAGCTCAAGCTATTGGATATTCAAGCATTTAAGCAGTACCACTTATTGTGTCAAGCTAAGCTGTGAGCATAGACACAGATGCTTGGATGGTATGCTAATCCACAAACTGGTTTATGTATAAAGGGTGACAAGTTCTTGTTGTGGCTTATAACATCGCCTAAATTCTACATGGACAAAATACAATAATTTGACTTTCCCATAGTAGTGGATATCTTAAAATCAAGGAAACTTCTTTATCTCTGGGGACAAAAATTAGTACACCTGACACACATACAATTTTGTAGATGAATCAAGAGTTAACTAGTGCTTCCAGCATTTTCTATTCTATTGGGGATCATTCCAGATGCTCTTTTAGTGACAATTAACACTGACAAATTGGACTGATAGGAAAAGTGCTTCCCTGGTGCCTAATCATAGAATATTTCGGAAAAACTGAAACACACACTTTAAAAAGATTTTTGAAAATTTCGTACATAGTATTATTTTTGCATTTTTCTACCTCTTTTTTTATTAATTTTTTTTTTATTTCTGTATGTGTATGAATGTACTGTCTGCATGCAAGTTTGTGCACCCGTGGCATTTTTCTACCTCTTTAGTCCCCCTCCAACTCCTTCCATGTTCTCTCTATTCCTTTTACTTCTTATGATTTTCTTTGATTCTTACTGTTACCATGCATGCATTCATTTTGAAGTATATACATATATCTATATATTCTGCACTGAATCCATTAGGTAGGGCTCATGTTTGCCCATGTGAGATGAGATAAAGCTAGTCCCTGAAGAAAACTGATTCTCCCTCAGCATCTATTGATTTACCTGCAGCTCTTCATCTTGAGGCAGGACCCTGTAAAATTTCCCCTATGAACTTTGGCATGTCAACTGGTTTTGTCATTATGTGGATCTTGTTTGATGGATGGGCTTTGTCTACTGTGTTGAAGGCCCGTCTAGAACAAAAAGATTCATTCTCTCTTCCTCTATTCCTCCCTCCTCCTTCCTCATCCCTTGATTTCCCCTTCCTAACTTCTTTCTCTTCCTCCCTGTCTTTGACATGGAATTGGATCTCTTCCTGCATTTCAAGTCCGACTCAGATTGTACTTTCCCCACCAACTCTAGCTCTCCATGTCTTCAGTTTGCCAAGTGCTGAACTTGAGGTGTCTCAGAGCCTTTGTAATCGTTGTTTAAGCCAATCCTTTGTAATAAACTTTAATGGGAGGATACACATATACTTATACACACACACACATGCATGCACACACACACACACACACACACACACACACATACACACACACAGAAATACACACCCAGATCCTGCTGATTCTGTTTCTCTGTAGAACTCAGCAGTTAGTTTCTTCTTTGGGAAAGATCTGGGTTTTAATGGTACTGGCAACTCTTACTAGTGGCACTGGAATTTAAACAAGCATCTAGAGAAATGCTTTTATTTATTTATTTTTTCACTGTGGGAAGTCCACTCATCTTTATTTTAATTGTTTTTCATTTGCTGAGTTAACTCTGCAACAACAGAGAAAACAAACAGCAAACAAACAAAATGAAAACAAAACAAAAAAAAAACCTAATGAATGAAAGGGAGATAGATATTTCATAGCTAAAGCAATTGCAATTTTTTTCTTTGGCATACATTTAATTTTGTTATTTATTAAAGATGAAAGCACAATTACATAAAATAAAATGGAGGTGCTTATTTTTACATAAAGAATTAGATCTTGGCTGAATATTTGAAACTGCAGGACATAGAACTTCTTGAGTATTTTTCAACTGATTAATGTTTTGTTTTTAGAGTCATCAATGTTGAGATCACTGTTTCACAAAAACATGTAGTACAAAATTCCAGAAGTGTATTAATGGCCTGTTTAGAAATTGTTGGACATTCTAGCTTAATCCCAAATCAAAATTAATTTGAAGGTATTTTGAGTGTGCGTGTGTATGTGTGTGTGTGTATGTGTGTGTATGTGTGTCAAGTCAGCAACTCACACAACAATCTTTAAAATCAAACATTCAAACACAATCCAATTGAATAATATATTAATTTGATATGTGCTGAGGAATGACGGTAGGAAAATATTAAATGTTTGTTTTATATATTTTAGCTATTCTGTTCCTAAAAGAGCAGAAGACTCTGTATATGCAGCAAAAACACTGTGCCTCATAACATACAACAGTCTCATATCTGAGCTGAGGTGTTTCGGGCAGCATTCATCATCTTTGTGTGGTATGAATGCATGCACAGTGCAGTGTGCATGCTGTGTGCTCAGGATCAAGGCTAGAGTGAAACCAAGCGAGACAACATGGGCAAATGCTGCCAGAAACACCCCAGATTCTCTGTGCACCTGAGTCTGAATTAACTTTTGGTCTTTCACATTTAGAAATCTTTTATTGTTGCCAAATTTTTATAACTCCTGCATTCAGTTTAAATATTAATTTTGATCCATAGTTTTAAAAAGCTGAGGCTTAGATTAAAATCATTCCAAAATTCCCATCTCTCTTGATTAGTTTATATATGGGATTCTTTTTTCTTTTTTTAATAAAATGGGAATTTTATTTTTTCTTTTTTCTATCAGTTGTACTTTTTCACTTTTTCCCCTCTTTTATTTGTTTTTATAAAAGGGATTCTACAATATAATAGCACAGTTGTTTTCAGATAACATTGATGTTACTCAGTTTGCCGTACAATTAGGTAATTGGTGCATTTTTTTGGAGTGAGCCAAATTATTAAGCTTAAGCAATGAATGTAAGTAACATTCATGTAAAACCAATTTTCAAGTATCAATGTCCAAATGTTGAACAACCCAAGGTTCCCATAGTCCATTTGGAGAAGCTTGTATACACAAGCATGTTGATCAAATAGGAGTCCAGTCTATATTGCTGGAGTCTCACGATTCACCCCAATCTCTCCACAGCCCTTACATTCTACCATGCCTCCTCTTCCGCAAGTTGTTCCCTAGGCTTTGGGAAGAGGCACAAGTGGGTGAGAAGCAAAACAGTCTATTTTCTCTGGAGATGTCATTTTAGACTCTAGTCTGTTCAGGTTGTACCCCTTCATGGGTTGACAGCTTATCCAGTGATACCTTTTTAATCCTACTGACAAAGCACAAGCAATTGGATGTACAGGCATTTAAGCAGTGCTAATTATTATGGCAAGCTAAGCTGTGAGCATAGACGCAGATGCTTGGATGGTATGAAAATCCACAAACTGTGGTTTCTCTATAAAGGGTGACAAGTTCTTATTGTGGCTTATAACATCTCCTAACCACTAGAGAACATAAGCTTGTGGCATCCGCTGTGAGTTATTCCTCCAAGGAGAGAGCTAATAGCCAATTAGATTTGGGATATATATGTATATATATACACATATATGTATATGTATATATATACACATATACATATATGTGTATATATATACATATATATCCCAAATCTAATATGTATATGTATATATACATATATGTATATATATGTATACATACATATATGTATATATATGTATATATACATATATATACATATATGTACATATACATATATGTATATACATGTACATATATGTATATATACATATGTACATGTGTATATATACACATATATGTATATATACATATATGTATATATGTGTATATATATACATACACATATACATACACATATACACATATACATACACACACACATGGCTGCCACTGTTGCACAGTATCTCCAGGCAGTTGAGGTGTAGCTGATACTGATGGAGGAGTCTTGCTTGTCTCAAGGAGACCAATATTTTGCTGTATTGCTTTTGTGGCCTTTGGTAACGCTCTCTGGAATTTCAGAGGTCAGTTGTACATTAACGAGTTTTGTTTATGTCATGGAAGATTTCTCTCTCTCCTTCAACTATAATTGACATTTTTGCTGGGTAAAGTATTCTGGGTTGGCATCCATAGTCCTTTAACACTGGGAATGTTTGCTCCATGGTGTTCTTGCTTTCATGGTTTGCGCTGAGAAGTCAGTTGTAATTCTGATGGGTTTCCCTTTGTATGTGACTTGTTTTTCTTTTGTAGCCTTCAGAATTTTGTCTTTCTTTTGGGCATCTAGCTTTTTAACTATGATATGGTGTGGGGAGTTTCTTTTCTGATCTTGTCTATTTGGAGTCCTATGTGCTTCTTGTATTTGAATGGGTTTGCCTATTTTTAGTGTGGGGAAATTTTCATCTATTATTCTGTTGAAGATCTGATCAATACTATTCTCTTGAGATTCTTCTCCTTCCTCTATTCCTATGATGTGGAGGTTTGATCTTTTCATAGTGTCCCATATTTCCTGGTTGTTCCACTCTTGTGTATTTTAAAATTTTTCATATTCTTTATTTGAGCTTTTTATTTGCTCTGTGTTATCTTCCAGATCTGATATTCTTTGTTCTGTTTCCTCTATTCTATTTCTGAGGCTTTTTCCTTTCCTTTCTTCTTGATTGGATGAGTGTTCTATTTCCTTTTTCATTTCATCCTGTGATTTCTTTAATATATCCGTTTCCTTTTTGAGTTTCTCAATCTCTTCCTGGTACTCCTTACTTCGTTGGTTGACTTCCTTTTTCAGTGTTTCTACTTCCTTAAGGTGTTTTTTTTTCTCTCTCTAGTTCTTTCTGGAGTTTGTCAGTCCCTTCCTTTAGTTCTTTTTGAAGTTTATCATTGTATCCCTCTAGGTCCTTTTTGAGTTTTTCATTCTCTTTCTTTAGTTCTCTGAATTCTTCTTTATTTTCTTTAATTTCTCTGCATAGGTCTGCAATTATTCTTCTAAGATCTGTTTCTGGGGTCACCTCCAGGGGGATCCCATTGTAGCTGTCCCGTACAGGGTTGGTAGAGCCTGGTGTGGGATTATCCTGTACCTTTCCCATGTTGTCCCTTCGTTGTGTCCCTGGCATATGGGCTTCCCTTTTGTGATTCAAATCACAAATGTCTTTTCACTGTGTTGAAGGCTGAAGGCTTGTTTTGTTTGGCTTGCCTCCTTCTGATGCTATTTTTTCCCCCTCCTTGTTTATGGAGTGTTGACTTGTCTAGGTATCAGGCTTTCACTTTTGTTTATATATAGGATATTGGAAGTCTAAGTCACTCTTCCTTTCCTGTTCTGAGGGTTCTCCTAAAAAAATCATGTTGGGGGCTGGAGAGATAGCCTAGTGGTTAAGAGCACCGACTGCTCTTGCAGAGGACTGGGTTCGATCCCCAGCACCCACATGGTGGCTGAAAACTGTCTTTAACTCCAGTTCCAGGGGAATCTGACACCCTTTTCTGACCTCTGCAGCATTGCACGACACAGGTGCACAAACCTGCATGTAGACAGTATATTCATACACATACAAGAATAAAAAAATATTGCAAAAAAAATCCACTTGGATACTCTCTTCTCAATTCCAGTTGGTGTTGGGGGGTGTGCCTGATTTAGCCAGCCCTGGTGCCTCTCTGGCCTGGTGTTGGGTTCCTATCCATGTTCCAGGTGGTCCTAGCAAGCAAAGCTGGAACCTGAGCCCCCTCCCCCCGCACACACGGCCTCACTATGGCACCAGAGCCACACCCAGAGCCAGAGTAGCTTCCGGCTGCAAGGGGGAAGGGCTACCCAGCCCGGGCAGCCACACCCTGCAAGGGTTTGGCACTCAGACCTAGGCCCGTCGGCCACCAGCCCCTCTGCCACAAACCAACAAATCAATTGTCCAGCACCCCAAGAATCAATCTGTTCTTAGTTCTACCTGTCTGGAGTGGTGCCGGGCTCTTATCCATGTTCCAGGTGGTCCTAGCAAGCAAGGCCAGAACCTGAGCCCCATACATGCCACCTCACTGTGGCACCAGAGCTAAGAAATGCTTTTTATTTATTTATTTTAATATTTTTTAATTTTTATTTATTTTTGTGTGTGTATGAATGTACCGTCTGCATGTAGGTTTGTGCACCCGTGTTGTGCAATGCCGAGGAGGTCAGAAGAGGGTGTTGGATTCCCCTGGAACTGGAGTCAAAGACGGTTCTCAGCTGCCATGTGGGTGCTGGGGATCGAACCTGGGTCCTCTGCAAGGGCAGTTGGCACTCTTAACCGCTAGGCCATCTCTCCAGCCCTGAGAAATGCTTTTAAAGGTGAGGGGAAGAGATTTATATTCTGGACTTCTATGTCCATATGTAAAGTGTGAGGATATAATAAAATCATATGACAGAGCTCTCAAACATTGCCTTCATCATCTTCTTTCTCATAAAATTATGGGTTAATGAGAAATCAAAATACCTAGAAAATAAGAATTTTATAAAGATATAAAATAAAAGAATTCCAAGAAAGAGATATATCTTAGGAAACTAAAAACAAAATGAAGTATACTTATTCTTGCAATTATCTTAAGGAAATGCTATTATATGATCATAAGTAGACAAATGAAATGGCTTCATAAATATTCCCATTGATATGATAAAGAGAAAGATATCCAGTTACTGTTCCAATTGAGTAAATGCAATGAGACATGTGATACTTATAAGGAAGCACACTACTTGATATTTTATGCTAAGTGTGTAAATAGTACAATATGGAACCATTTCAGCATGATGGCCATCCATAGTAGCAATAAGTAATTTTAAAATAACATGGAAGAAACTGGATTAGTTTAAGTAATAGGTTAGTTTAAGTAATAAAGCCAGGCTCAGGAAGACTAATATCTCATGATCTCACTGTTATGTATAATCTAAAGAAGCTGAATTCACAGAATTGGTGGTCGTCAGGACCTGCAAAAGCAAGGTAGAGAAGGAAGAGGAGCAGGCATCAAAAGCTGAATGTAAGAGAGCTGTCACAGAAGGCAATATACCACAAGACCCTATTGTAAAGATAGCAAATAGTATTTGTTTGGAACAAAGTTTGTGCATTTGTGAAGCATGGCTTCAAAATTTACCCAAATAGAAATGAAGGTAAACTATTCTTTTTTTTTATATTTTTATTGATGCTTTGTGTATTTCATACATCATTTTCCAATTCAGTTCAGGCATATATCCCCTTCCCTTCCCCCCACCCCACCCCTACCCATCCCAGATCATGCATTCTGCCATAACTTTTCTGCATCTTTCTCTGTATTTTTGTTTTGTTTTCATTTTTTTAAACAATAAGTGATAATTTGTGAGTACAAGCGTACTTCATGTAAAACCAATTTGCGAGCAGTTGTGCCCAAACCCACACAGCTCATGGGTCCCACCATCCAGCAGGGGGCGCTTGTATGTTCAATCAAGTTGATCAAATGAGTGTCCAGTCTATATTGTTGTAGTTTCACCATTCACCCCAATCGCAGCCCTTACATTCTACCGCGCCCCCTCAGGAGCTCTGACATCAACAAAGGATTATTCTACCAAGGAGATGTTGGCCAGGGGATCCAAGCCCCCACAAAAGGTAAAGGCTCCTTGCCTCCAAACTGGGATATCTGCAGGAAGAGAGGCAATAAGGCCCTGCTGTTGAAGACCTGACATAAACATGGGAAAGATGTATGGAGACCGCACTTGCAAGTATACACATGGTCTCTGGAATGCCAGAGAGTGTTACCAAAGGCCACTAAACCAATAAAGCAAATATAGGTCTCCTTGAGTCAAGCAAGACTCCTCCATCAGCACCAGTTACACTTCATCTGCCTGGAAATACTGTGCAGCAGTGGAAGCCATATGTCTGTATATCCCAAATCTAATTGGCTATTAGCTCTCTCCTTGGAGGAATAACCCACAGCTGATGCCACAGGCTTACATCCTCTAATGGTTAGGAGATGTTATAAACCACACGAAGACCCTGTCATACTTAACAGAAGAAAATGTAATTCATGGATTAACATACCATCCAAACATCTGTGTCTTTACCAAAGTAACCTACCATAACAATTAGTACTGTTTAAATACCTATATATCTAATTGCATGTGCTTTATTAGTAGGATTGAAAGGCTATATATTATACTGTTTAAATACCTATATATCTAACTGCATGTGCTTCATTAGTAGGATTGAAAGGTTATGCCTGGACAAGCTGGCAGCCCATGAAAGAAAACAGCCAGAATTGACTAGAGACCTAGACAACAGCTCCAGAGAAAGTAGACTGTTTTGCTTCTCATCCACCTGTGCACCTTTTCTAAGCCTAGGGAAGGTAAACTATTCTTAACAATATAAATGACACCATAAGTAGCTTGGCGATGACACTGTAGCTTGGACATGCCCATGAGATGTTAAAATTTCCAGTGAAATGTGAGTGATGGTGAAATTAACATTCTTAAATAGTTGTTACATATGATTTTAAATGTGCAACTGAAATCACTTTAAAATCCATTGTGATCATAAATTCTTGATTATTTTATTTATGTTTATCTTCAAGTTATAAAACACCTAAATTCCTTTCATGGTTGCAATGCTTCATAAGGACTGGCCCATTTCCCCTTTCACCCTCTGTCTCAACCATGCTAATATTCCCCAATACTGTTTAGGTTAGTTGATGTTTATGTTACCTGACTATCTTCCGTGTATAGTCCCATATTCTTTTCTCTTTCTCTTTAGCATTTCCTTAGAGAAGTTTTCCCTGACTTTCCTGAATCATCTTAATCCTCCTACTTTAGTTCTGAGAGCCCTAGATACCCAGTATCTTTTTCTAGCATATAGCATAGTTGTAATGTTACATTTATTTGATTCAAGTATTTCTCCCTATAAAACACAAAATAATGCAGTTACAGCTAGCCACATATGGCAATTAAAATGAACTAAAATTAAACAAAATGATTTCAGTTCCCTAGACATTAGACCCATTCCAAGCACTCAAGAGCCACATGTGGAGCAGCACAAAACAAATATTTCTATCCTCATACAAATTTGTACCAGACAGCATGCCACCAGACTGCAAACAGAAGCTGCCTTTTTCTATTGTCTTTCTGGTTTCATTTTGTCTTTGATTTGCCATTGTTTTCCTAATGCCAAGCAACATTTTTTGTCTCCTCAAAACAATCCAACTCATTTATTAAACAAATCAACAAAGTAAGCTGGATGTGAACTCCTCAGAATCTTGTACTAACAATGTGGTGCTGTCAAGAATGTTCTAGACTTTCCAAAGGCTAGACCTTACAGCCATTGCTTGGCTCTCGGTGCTTCTTGAATCTTCACTTTTGTAATTATCTTCATAGTGCTTTGTTTGCTGTGTCAAAATTACCCATGGCAAACATGATCTGGGGGTACTTCATGAGGATTTTGTAAGGGAGGGTGCACTATGGAAGCAAAGAGTCACCTGTGGGCAGCACTGTATGTTCCAGTACATGGTTACTGGGCTTTGTCAGTGAAGGACTAAGCCTGTGATCTGTTCTTATGCCTATAGGAGAGAGACAAATAACACAATGATAACATTTCCAATTCTATTGCATTGTAATTTAATTAAGAAGGGCTCTGGGGAAGCTAGAAAGCTCAAATAAAGATTATGAAAAATTAAAAAAAAAAACACGAGTGGAACAACCAGGAAATGTGGGACACTATGGAAACACAAAGCCTCTGAATCACAGGGATAAAGGAATCCCAAGACAACACTACTGAACAGAACTTCAACAGGATAATAGAAGAAAATTTCCCCAAACTGAAAAAAGACACTCCCATACAAACACAAGAAGCACATAGAACACCATATAGACAGGACTAGAAAAGAAACTCCTCATTCCATATAATTGTTAAAACACTAGATGCTCAAAACAAAGACAAAATATTGAAAGCCACAAGAGAAAAATAACAAGTTATGTGTAAGGGAAAAAAAAAAAAAACCATCAGAACTACAGCTGACTTCGCATTCCAAACTATGAAAGCTAGAAGAATATGGACCAAAGTATTGCCTATGCTAAATGACTTTAGATGCCAGCCCAGACTACTATATCCAGCAAAACTGTCAATTATAGTTGAAGGAGAAAGAAAAATCTTTCACAACATGAACAAGATGAAAGAACACATGGCTAAGAAACCAAGACTTCAGAAAATCCTCAAAGCAATCCAAAGAACAGAGGAAAGGAGCAACTATCCCCAAACAATTAAAGAGGGGAATCAACATAAGCATAACAGAATAAATACAAACCTAGACCAAGAATGCAAACAAAAATTAAGGTGAAAGGAAGCAACACACATCTCTCAATAATAACCTTAAATGCTAATGGTCTAAACTCCACAATCAAAAGACATAGATTGGGAGAATGGATTAGGAAACAGAATCCTTCTATATGCTGTCTACAAGAAACCCATCTCACCATCAAGGACAGACACCACCTTAGACTGAAAGGATGGAAAAAAATATTCCAAGCAAATCGTACCAAGAAACAAGCCAGAGTGGCTATTCTAATATCGGACAAAATAAATCTCAAAGTGAAACTAATCAGAAGAGACTAAGAGGGCCACTACATCCTTGTCAAAGGAACAATTAACTATGAAGACTTCACAAACCTAAATGTCTATGCACCAAACTCTGGTGCACCTAACTTTATAAACACAACTCTGCAGGACCTCAAGACACAGATTAATCTTAACACACTAATAGTGGGGGACTTCAACACTCCACTGAGCCCCTTGGACAGGTCCACTGGACAAAAAAAAAAAAAAACCAGAGAGACATCAGAACTGAACAATACAATACACCAAATGGACATCAAAGACATCTACATAATATTCCACCCAAACACCAGAGAATATACTTTTTTTTTTGGTCTTTTTGAGACAGGGTCTCTCTGTAGCCCCAGCTGTCCTGGACCTCACTCTGTAGACCAGGCTGGCCTTGTACTCACAAAGATCCGCCTGCCTCTGCCTCCCAAGTGCTAGGATTAAAGGCGTGCTCCACCACACTCATCTAAGAGCACCTCAGAGAACATACTCCAAAATCGACCACATACTGGGCCACAACAAATACAAAAGGATTGAAGTTATTCCACGCATTCTATCAGACCACAGTGCAATAAAGCTCAATATGAACAAAAGAATAAGCCCAACTAGCTACAAGAACACATGGAGACTAAACAACACCATCTTGAATAATGAATGGGTCAGGGAAGAAATAGAGAGTGAAATAAAAGTATTTCAGTTCTTTGACCCAGTCTTTTTTGTTGTTGTTATTGTTCCTTCCAATTTGTATCACTCCAAAATATGCATATATGAATGACACACATATATCAAGATTATGACATCATAGGTTTCAGGTTATGATTTTTAAAAAATTTTATTATTTTTTTCTTTATTAGGCTGAAAGATGTCATGTTTTCCTTAAGGAATTGTTTGAAGGCTCCTCCTTGGTAAGCCCAAACAACCATCAGTCCTGCTCTTGTGCTCCACACTGGGGTCTTCCCTTCCCATGGTCACCAAATGAGGTCTAGTAGGCACCGCATTCTGTCTTGATCTTCCTGTACTGGCCTCCATGGGTAGTCTGGCCTGGGTAGTCCAACAATGGCAGTCTATACAATGAAGAGGCTGAAACCCCAGTAGTAGCTCCATCCACAAGTTGGATGTCTCATCAGTCTCCATCTGGCACTGAAGGTTTGGAGGATTCTTGGAGAGACATGAGTGATCAGTCCATATTGGAAGGTTGAAAAGCTGTGTCTCATGTCTTTGAAGGATGGCAAAAGTAGTGGCAGCCACAGGGTAGCTGCACTTGCCAGTAAGAATTGAAGACAGGTGAAACGACATTGCCTTTTTTTTTTTTTAACTTTCTGTCTTTTTACTAAGATCTCAAGTTTTATACCTGAAGTACAATTTCACAGGCCTTGCTCATTATTTATTTCTGGTTATACTTTGCTTTTGGATGTTTAAGGCCACACAGTTAACCAAGATTAACCAAGATTTTTGTTTTCTCAAGGTCAGTTGAGGATCTGGTCCTCAGAGGTCACTCAGGTTTTGGGGGTGTGTGGCTCCTTTTGGCTTTTCATTTACCAGTTTCATCCACTCGAGGACAAAGTCAGGCCTGGCTAAATCAGGCTTCCCTTTTTGAAGCATGAGCAGACTTTCCTCTTCATAGACTGGACACTGGCTGAAGTCCCATTCATGGATCTCTGAGACCTCCCTGCAAGGAGGAAGACTGGTAACTCACATTTGCAGTACATTTCAAGAGATACCCCCATGCATAATCCCCTGGGACTCAGTTGACCTCTGAGGGCAAGGAACAAAGTTATCCCTTAAGTTCCTCGGGTACATTTATGAAGCTCTTGCCACCTTTGTCGCCATATTTCCCCACCATGATGGACTGTTACCCACTGGAACCTTAAGCTGAATCAACTATTTCTTCTAATGTTGTCTTGGTCATGATGTTTTATCACAGCCACAGAAAAGTAATGAATACTGTAGTAGACAGTATGCTGAGAATTATGCATGTGCAGAGCTTGTCCCTCAATCTAACCTGCCCTAGGCAGGTGAGACCATACAAGCAGATGAGTTGCAGACCTGGGCCAATCAGAAGACAACAAGAGGAGAGTGGGAATGAGAACAGTACATAACCCCTAACCCTGCCCCCAATAAACGAGTCTGTGACAGCTCGCCCTCTGTGTTCACCAGACTCCCAGGGTCTGTGTTTTGACTCTGTGCCTCTCACCCCCCCATTCCTTCAGTCGGACCCTGAAAATCTCCAACAGGCCTGGGGGATTGACTACAGAATACAATAGCCTATAGTGATTTTGGAGGGTAGTGTCTCTGGGGTTACTTTGGCCAACAGCTTGAAGACAGATACCCAGCACCAGGCACTTGGCTTTAAGTTCGATGACTTATGGTTTCTGAAGAGAGCATTATCCATCTGCAGGTAGCTGACAAATGTAAAAAATCATATAAATTTCTTTAAAGATAAAAACCCATGTCTCAGTAGATGTAGAAAACACCTTTTACAAAATCCAACATCCTTCATGATAAAAGTATTAGAGAGAATAGGGCTGGAGGGAACTTACTTCAACATAATAAAGACTGTATATGACAAACCACAGCCAATAGCTCCTCAAATGGAGAAAAACTCAGAGAAATTCTATTAAAATCATTAACCAGACTGAGCTATCCACTGTCTCCACTTCTATTAAACACAGAGCTCAATGTTCTAGCTAAACCAATAAGATAATAAAAAGAAATAAAATTAATACAAATATGAAAAGAAAAAGTAAAATTGTCCCTATCATTTGCAGATGATACTATACATAAAATATCTCAAAACTCCACCAGAAAAACTAGAACTGATCAACCCTTTCAGTAAAGTGGATACAAAATCAGCATGCAGAAATCAGTTGTCTTTCTGTATACCAATAACAAACACAGGGTGAAAGAAACCAGGGAAATGATACCATTCACAGTATCCTAAAAAAACAAACCAAAACAAACCAACCCAAAACTCTGTAAGGTGTGAGAGAATTGCCTAGCATCAAGAGCATTGCAGAAGGGGGATAAGGGGGCTGGAGAGATAGCGTAGCGGTTAAGAGCACTGGCTGCTCTTGCAGAGGACCTGGGTTCGATCCCCACCACCCACATGGTGGCTGAGAACCGTCTGTAACTCCAATTCCAGGAGAACTCCAGTTCCAGGGGAATCCGACACCCTCTTCTGACCTCTGCGGCATTGCATGACATGGGTGCACAAACGTACATGCAGAGAGTACATTCATACACATAAAAATAAATAAATAAATGAAAATTAAAAAAAAGAAGGGGGATAAGGAATAATGCAAAACACAAATGTACCCGTTTGACTGCTTAAACAACCGCTAGCTCTGTTTATTGAGAGAGAACTGTTACTGTTTCCCTAGAGGCTCAACAAATGTGATTCCCCATTTGGAAAAGTTGTAATAGCAATTAAAATTTCAGACTGAACTTTGTGGGATTGGAGGAATGACACAGCATTTAAGAGCATGGGTGCACTTACATGCATGCAGGCAGTACACTCATATACTAAAATAAAAGTAAATAAGTAAATCAAACTGAATTTTGCTCTTTCCCAAGTTTGAGGTAGAGGAAGCATAGAGCTATATCAAGAACTGACTCAAAGAAGGTCATAGCTGAAGAACCTTCAGCTAGAGTCTAACTGTGAGATTGGAGAGGGACATAGAGTAGGAAAGACAGGATGAGAAGCTGGGTCTCTGGGTCCGTATCCAGTGCTCCTTTCATTGTGCTATGCTAGGCAGCTTACAAGTCCCAACTGTGAACTGATTTAGAAAATGTTGTCACACAAAACTTTCATTTCTATTCATGGTTCCTGTAGCTTTACCATGAGGAGAAAATAGGTGTTTGGCTGGGTTTCCATGTCTAGGCAAGTAGAAATGACAATAAAAGTTCGTGGATTCCTGTGGAGATGTTCAGGAAATGGTGGATGACTAGTACAGTGATTGGAACAGGACAGCACTGCAATGAGCAAATGTGAGCACCCTGAGTGTGGGGATAAGTTGGCCATTGTTTTACTTTTTTTTTTTTTTTTTTTTTTTTTTGAGACAGAGTCTCCCTGTAGCTCTGGCTGTCTTGGAATTCGCTATGTAGACCAGGATGGCCTTGAACACACAGAGATCCATCTACCTCTGCCTCGCTAGTGCTAGGATTAAAAGCATGCACCACCACACCAAGCAGTTGTACATTCTTAAATAAAACTTATTTAAATATTAAAAACTTAAATACTTTTGAGTTTGATGAGGTCATCAAACTCAAAAGCTTTTGTATATAGAAAGAAACATTCAATGAAGTGAAGAGAAAACCCACAGAGTGGGAGGAAATCTTCACCACTGATACATATTACAGAACATTATCATCAAGAATATACAGACTACTCAAAAAAAACAAAGAAGTAAGAAAACATATGACCTACTCAAAAGATGGAGTAAAGAGCTTCAGCAGTGAGGAATTAAAGATGGCTTAGAAACATCTTAAAAAGTGTTCAACATCATTAATAATTAAGGAAATGCAAATTAAAACCACTCTCAGATACCATCTTACTCCGATAAGACTGGGTAGAATCAAGAAAACAAAAGACACCAAATGCTGGAGAGGTTTTTCGGGGAAAGGGGAACACTCATCCACTGCTGGTGGGAATGTAAACTTGTACAACCATTATGGGAAGCAGTGTGGAGAACTCTTAAAAGAATCAAAATGAGCCTACCACCTGACCCAGTCATACCACTCTTGGGTGTATACCCAAAAGACTCATCCTACCATAAAAAAACATGCACAGCTATGTTTATTGCACCTCTCTTGATAATAGTGAAGAGCTGGAACCAACCCAAATGCCCCTCAACTGATGAGTGGATGACAAAAATGCGGTACATCTACACAATGGAGTTTTATGCAGCAGTAAAGAGAGATGACATCATGAACTTTGCAGGTAAATGGATGGCACTCGAAGCCATTATGCTAAGTGAAGTAACACAGTCCCAGAAAAACAAACGGTGAATGGTTTCCCTCATTTGTGGATGCTAACACTAAATCCCCAGGTAAAAGGCAAGCTGAACAACATTATTGTTATATTTCTGTTTATCTGAAAGCAACTATGTTATTATAATGTAAATCTCTTAACGGGCTCTAGAATAGACCCGCCACTTATTTTCAGACTCTGTAATTACTGTATATGGGTGGAAAGTATGTATTCATATTTTACAGTAATATAAAATTAGAGGAGGAAAGTGAGAATTTCTAAACATAATAAAAAGACTGAGAGAAAGATGCGGGACATTTAGGGCAAAATGCATGATCTGGGGTGTGGTAGGGGGAAGGGAAAGGAGAATATGTCAAAACTGAACTGAAAAATGATGTGTGAAATACACAAAACATCAATACAAGCATTATATTAAAAATCATCATCTTTAAAAAAACTTAAATACTGAATCAGCATTTTGCACACCTGACTATATCTATGCTGCTCAGTTGCTGGATTTGTCAACAATAGCCATGTGGAGGAAACCTAGTTGACATTTCCAGTGTATGTATCTCTCTAGCCTCTGTGCACTTCTCATTTTATAAGCAAACTAATGTTAGCAGGAGATTCGTCAATAAGCAACTTCACATGTTTGAGGAATCAGGAGGCAGCCAAGGGCTTGATTCATTAGCTGGTTCCCTCCCGGCAGCCCTTTGCCTTACTGTCCCTTCTCATTTCTCACTGCAGACTTTAGCAAGTGCCACACTGAAGAGTGATGTGGTCTGCCTATCTCCACACTTGGCAGATTGTGCTCAGAATCTGCTGAATGGGGAGACTTGTGTTGGAGGAACAAATAAGCTCTGATTGTGCGGTGCTGCTTACCCGACTCCCTACCCCACTCCTCCGAGCCCCAGTCTCCTCTTTTTGCTACTCTGCCAGCAATGCTCATTATTAATTCCTAGGAAATGTTTTTGCTCAAATGATAAAATGGACACCAAGAAAACAATTAAGTTATTTCATAACTGAAAGAGAAAGAGTAGAGTAGTTGGAAAGTTTGTTTTCCAGTAGAAGTTATAATCGTATACATTTTCTGCAGTGTTAGGACCAGAGGAATAGTAAGGGGTCTTATAGCAATTGGAAACCTTTTCTGTAAACAACTAGATAGAAAACATTTTAGGATTTGTGGCCATATGATCTCTTTTGTAACTATTTACAAAGCACCCATAGATAAAATGATAACATTAACAACAGGAGCTGCTGTATTGCAGTACAATTTTACAGAACTTGCAGAAACAGTGAATCAGATTTGGCTCTGGACCACAGCTTGTCAACTCTGTTTTCAAGCACTATTTAAAAGAGTTCCCTTCAGGGCCTGGAGAGATGGCCTACTGGTTAAGAGCACTGATTGCTCTTGCAGAGGACCCGGGTTCGATCCCCAGCACCCACAGGGTGGCTGAGAACCATCTCTAACTCCAGTTCCAGCAGAATCTGACGCCCTCTTCTGACCTCTGCGGCATTGCACGACACGGGTGCACAAACCTACATGCAGACAGTACACTCATACACATAAAAAAAATAAATTAAAAAAAATAAAAACAAAGAGTTTCCTTCAAGGTTTGCTATATATAGATTGTTATTTTTTTTTTAATTAACACGTTAATTTTAAATCTATGAGGCTTTATTGCACTCCCATAGAGACATACAATGCACTTTAAGCTTATTCTTTCTTAGCCTCTTTCTGTTTCTCCTTTCCCACCTGAATTGTCTCCATTTTACTTTGATATCTGTGGTGGTTTGAATGTGTGTCCCCCATAGGCTCTAGGTATTCAGACATTTGTCTCCAGTTGGTGGTTTTGTTTTTGGAGGTCTTAGAAGGTGTGGCCGTGCTGGAGGAAGTGTGTCACTGGGGGCAGGCTTAGTGAGCTTAACAAGCCTCGTGCTCTACAGTTGCTTCCTCTCTGTTTCCTGTGCTCTTTTCGAGATGTGACCCTTGGTTTGCTGCTCCAGATCCAGCCGCCACACATCCCGCCACAATGGACTCTAATTCCCTGGAACCACCAATCGTAAGCTCAAATAAACTCTTGCTTTTATAAGTTCCTTGGTCATGGTGCTTTATCACAGCAACAGAAAAGTGACTAATACAGTTATTGGTACCAGAGAGTGGGCTGTTGGCTGTGAAGAACCTGACCATGTGTATGTTTGGAAAAGGGTGGAAGACTTTGGAACTTTGGGCTGGAAAGGCTGTTGACTATTGTAAGCAGAGCTTAAAGGGCCATTCTAGTGGAGGCCTGGAAGAAAGCATGGCTGCAAAGATTGGTTCCAGGGGAAAATAAAAGACTTAGGCAGCAACAGGATATTTGATAAAGAAGTCTGGCAGCAGTTTGCCCACAGCCCAAATGCTTGCCTGATGCTAAGTTGAAAAGTGGTGGACGGATGTCTTTGGCGGAGGAATTTCAAGACAGCCAGTGGTGAAATGGTGGCGTGGATTTTAATGGTGAATAGTGCAGATTACAGTGAAGAAGAGCAGATGGGGCAGAAAGAAATGCAGAATATACAGTTTGGATCTGAAAGCGCACTAGGAAGATTAAAGGTGGGGCCAAGGCATGGTGAAGGAGAGGCTCCTTTCATAAGGAGATTAAAGCCATTAAGGGGAGGCCTGGAGATTTACAAGTAAACAAAAGAATCAGTACTCAGGGCAAGACCACACCCCTAATCCTCCAGCAAAGTCCAGGGAGAGAGAAAAATTACAAATGTGTTAAAGTAGGAGAGAGTCCATCCCGAACTTGCAGCCAAACTCAGCAGTTTCATTCACGTGGTGCTGGCTTTAAGGCATGAAGTTCACAAGAGTAAAGGGGTCATCATTCTTCCCCAGGTTTCAGAGAGCCAAAGAGCCAGGCAGAGTACAGCAGTGGTGTCCCTGCAAAAAGTAGGCCCTGATAGGCCATGTGTGAAGCGTGAGTGTGAAGCCTGGTTGGCAGCGGAAACCCCAAGAAGACTTCAAGATGCCAGACCGGCTGAGATATTTGCAAGGAGAGCTGCATATGGGGAGTGGTACCAGCCTAAAAAAGAGATGTATGTTGCAAACAAGCTGGAAGAGCTAGCCGTCTAATAGCCCTTTGGAAGTCAATGTCCCAGAGTGCACATGGAGCTACTGGACTTGGTGTTTGCCCTGCTGGTTTTCGTCTTATTTTGGTCCAGTTCAATTTTCCCTCATATCCCTCTATTCTTTCCTCCCTTTTGGAATGGGAAGGTGTATTCGGTTCCACTGTATGTTGGGAGTTGTAATTTGCCTTTTGATTTACAGGAGCTTACAGTTAAGAGATTGGCCTGAGTCTCAGAGGAGACTTTGGACTGTGGACTTTTGAATGGCATTGAGACTGGTAAAGACTGTGGGGACTTTTAAGGTTGGACTAAATGCATTTTGCATTTTATATGGTCAGGAGCCTATGGGGGCCAGGGAGTGGAATGTGGTGGTTTGAATGTGTGTCTCCCATAGGCTCTAGGTATTCAGACATTTGTCTCCAGTTGGTGGCGCTGTTTTTGGAGGTCTTAGAGGTGTGGCCGTGCTGGAGGAAGTGTGTCATTGGGGGCAAGCTTAGTGAGTTTAACAAGCCTCATGCTCTACAGTTGCTTCCTCTCTGTTTCCTGTGCTCTTTGCGAGATGTGACCCTCGGTTTGCTGCTCCAGATCCAGCTGCCACGCCTCCTGCCACAATGGACTAATTTCCTGGAACCGCCAATCGTAAGCTCAAATAAACTCTTCCTTTTATAAGTTCCTTGGTCATGGTGCTTTATCACAGCAACAGAAAAGTGACTAATACAATATCCTTTGGTTTTGTTCTGCTAGATTTCACACATGAGAGAAAACTCATACTTGTCTTTGTGAGACTGGCTTAGTTCACCTAACATGATATTCTCTGGGCCCATTCGTTTTCTTTCAAGCAGCATGATGATTTCCCTCTTCATGGCTGGTTAAAACTCTACAAGGTATACAGACCACATTTTCTCTCATTTAATGCAGAACTTCTCAAGCATAGTACTGTCACTATCTAGGCTTGTTAATTATTTGGTAGAATGGGTTGCTGTGATGTTAGCCCTTCCCTACTCTAACTTACTCCATACTTTGTAAAACACTGTTTTGTGCCTTGCCCTAAGAGACTTCATTTCATAAGCATTGTTTGAGTATATGTTTCATTATGAGTTCAGATGCAGAGGCAGGATGATTCTGTACTTCACTGCACATATAAATACACCCACCACCTGTCTGGCACCACCCATGAGACACAGACTGATAAATACTGTATTTATTAAAGAGGGCACCATTCTTCAAATTTATCAAAGTAGATTGGGACATATAAGCACATATAAATATTAAAACCTGTCAGAAAAACTAGGCCCCCAAACTTATGGAACCTACCAATACCTACCTGTTACTGGTTGTTAAACCCTCCTGTGATTCATGTGATTCTGACCAAATCTACTAAGACCAATTTATTTCATAAAGAAAATAAAAAATTATTAAAGAGTCACCAAGGCTTAAATTTAAACTCGGTTATGTTGGAGTTTATATTTTAGAACACTTGCTAAAAAAATAAAACCACTAGAGATTTTACATAGATAATGACTATGAAACCAGAAAAATGATGCTGGCTGCTATTATGGGATATATTAACAAGCTAGACTATGTCATGAAATGAATAGGCCAGGTCTGTTATAGGGATCCAGAACTCTTGAATCAAAAGGAAGCTGAAGGCCCAATATTCATTTACCACATTTACAATACTATTTGCAATTTGTTTTATTTCTTCTTAAAGTGAAAATTTGATTTGTCACCCAAGAAAGTTCATATTTTGAAGACCATGATTATTTTTTTTAATATTTTATTTTTTAATTTTATTTATTTTTTAACGTGTATGAGTATACTGTCTGCATGCAGGTCTGTGCACCCATGTCGTGCAATGCCTCGGAGGTCAGAAGAGGGTGTTGGATTCCCCTGGAACTGGAGTCAAAGACAGTTCTCAGCCGCCATGTGGGTGCTGGGGATCGAACTCAGGTCCTCTGCAAGAGCAGTCGGTGCTCTTAACTGCTAGGCCATCTCTCCAGCCCCAAAGACCATGATTATTATATATATCTCCTTTATTTCCAATTTTCTTTTATAAGTTATCAAGCATTTGATGTTTCTTTTTTAAGACGTGGAATAGATTGATATAAAGAGTGATCTCTTTCTGAGTGGTTTTAAAATGTGGGCAAATTCTCATCATCAAGTTTATTTTCCGACATGTCCTTAATTCTCATAAACTCATAATTGTGGTGTCTGATTACTCTTAGTGACAGAGTCCACTCTCCGGATACAATGATAGGCAGTGGAGACACAAAGATGAGAACGCAGCTTCTATTCACAGGGGCTCCCAGTCCTGTGGAACATGAGGGAGTCAGATAGCACAATAACTAGCATAATTATAATTTATATAATGTGAGACATTCTTTGCCAGCACAGAGGGAAGAGGATAATAATCACTAAGCTAGTTACTGTGGCAAACTGAGATTTTCCATGAAACAAATTTTTCTCAAAGATGTGTTGTAGGAACCATCCTTGAGCCTGCTTTTCCTTCTAGCAAGAGGCTGATTCCAAATCTGCTTCCTTTATGAGTTCCCTATTGAGTCCAACTCTGCTTTCTCAAAGGCCAATCTGTTTGGGTAAGTTCATCTCTTATTGGCCAGAGTGTAAATATCACAAGATGGACAAGACCCAAGATGGAGGGTCTCAAGGAGTTCCCACAGGAGAACTGGTCACATGAGCCACCAGTCACCATTAGAGATATCATTTTCCTAACCATAAAAACTGTAAGTGGGGGAAACATCAAAACTGAAAGATTCTACAAAATATGGCTCCCACTTAGCAATGTGGAGGATGAACTTGAGAATCAGCAGTCATAAACAGTGACTTCATTTCATATGGATTAGTTTAATTCTGATTGTTAGTTAATAGAGTAACAGAACTACTTCATTTTATTCATTGTGTGTTTGCTTAACACTGAAGCACATTGCTGTGCGTCTTCCGGTAAAAACAGTAAGCATACTATAAACTGGAGAGCAGAGTGAGGTTCTTTCTTTCTTTTTTTGTCTATTTTTGCTCTTTTACTCTCTGTCAAAAATTATACTGATAATAAATGCTTTGAACAAAACTTGGTAAATTTGCTAGACTAAAAAGAAATCAACGTAAGACTCAGGTTTTAGTTGCTATATTTTTCAGAGGTATTAAACTATTATAACTAACATTTACTAGAAGGATGCAGTAGGCCTTAAAGACATGGGAATATTATAAAATTTATTCTATAATTTTTCATGATTCTAGGGATTTTATTTTTACTTTTAATGTATTCTTTTATTGAATTTTTGTGCATTTCGTGTGACAGATCTTAACCATATTTTAAGCACTTTAGATTTTGTGCTTTTTTAAGATCTAAAATAAGAATTCATCAGCTAAAAGGTAAATAGAAGCTTCAATTGCAAAAGGAATATAAATTAGAAGCATCACTTAACTTTGGATACACTCTGCATCTTTAAACTGGAAAACAGCACTTGCTGCACTAGAAAAAGAGTTGATTTTTTTAAAGTAAGAATTCCAGGAAAAAAAAAAAACACTCATTAAAACACTTAATCCTTTTCTGTGTGACTCATGGTTTCCTTCTTCTGACAAACCCAAGTATCTTTGTGTTGGTACATCAGGAAGCCCAAGGTTTCACTTCTTCTGCTTCCCCAAAACAGAACCATGGGGACACCCTCAAGTCAGCTGAGGGGAATGTACCCTCAAAGCTCACACCTGCTCATCCCCCATCTTTTCCAGGAGACTGTCTTACTCAGTTTTAGACTAAGAGCCTTTGTGAAGGAGTCCAGCATATTTTAACATTTCCTGCTTCGTTTGCAACTCAGAGCCAAAAGTATAGTCCCAGTTTCCTCCAAGATGTTTTATGAGCAAAGAATCATGTGCTCGGCAAGCATTCTTAGTAACACGCCTCAGATTTTACACTTTAGGGACAGAAAAGGAAAGTACATTTTTTCCCCTCTAGTTCATGTGAAACCTATTCTGGAATGTGTACTTTTTCAGTGGAATTGAGATTTTCTGAAGATTAAGTGGAAGACCCCACAAATGCAAATATCTTAATTGGACAAATAACATGACTGTGGACAGAAGTATGTCCAAAGCCATGTAGTCACAGGAAAGAAGACGATGTTGTCAGTCACGTGACCTGTCCTTATCTCTTCCTTCCATCGCCCGTGTCACTTCCCTCTATGATGCCGCTCTCCAGCCTTCCAAGATGTCATTTTGTATGCTTTGTTTATCCCCCCTCTCAAAAATGGGGTAAAGAAAGTGGCAGTCTTCTACTCACACTGCCTAAAAATAGCTAACAATGTCTCCTTTCCAAGTAAATTCACATTTAAGGCTTTAAACTAAAGGTCTGTTTTCCAGTGAATCGAAGAGAAGGAAGCCAGAGCTTTCCATTTTAAAGTAGTCTACTTTGATCCTAATTATGGCTTTTATGGTCATCACCAAAGCGAGTCCACATGAAACATTTAATTTTTTGGTTCCTATCTGTCCTTAAGTATATGAAGTAGAAGGAGACAAAAATAATCTAACGAAAATTATTTTTATTACTCCAGAAGTGATAATTAGTTATGTAAATATTTACATAGCTATTATGTAAAACTGAATAATGAATAACAAATAGTTAGAATGAAAAAATTAGTAAAACTAGTGGATTCAAGAGCTAGCGGGTAGAATAGCCAGCAAAAGCCAGATTAGGGGCTGAAAGCTTTGGAATTCAGGAAACTTTTACTGAACTGGAGTTGGTAGAGACCAGATAATATGCAGAAATTTAGGAACCCCCTACAATGTCCAACAGTAATGGACAAGACACAAACATACACACACACACATGCACGTATTCCAGAAGTGGCCATGTTGCTGTGTTTCTCTCTCTCTCTCTCTCTCTCTCTCTCTCTCTCTCTCTCTCTCTCTCTCGTTTCCACATTACAGTTGGAAAGCAGTGACTTTTTTTCTTGTTTCCCTGCAGTTGGTGTAATGAAATATAACCAAAGGTAATGGGATATATTTCCTCTTCCAGTGGACAATTTTTTAATGTCTGCAGTGGACTTGCCACTGTACTTTCTGATCTGAGTGAGACCTTCTTGGCTTTAGGGTCTGAAGCAGGCAATTCTCACCTAAGTCTGAGATCTCATACCATTTGGGCCTTACCTTATGTGATTGACATAGACCCATCATTTCTTGATGCTTTCTTTTTTTACAAATTTTAATTCTTTTTATTTTATGTGTATGAGTGCAACTGTGTCATGTAATGCCTGCAGAGGTCAGAAGAGGGTGTCAGATCCTTTGGAGTTAGATTTAAGAACAGTTGTTAGCCTCATGTGGGTGTTGGGAACCAAAAACCTGGGTCCTTGGCAAGAATGGCCAATGCTCTTGACTGCTGAGTCATCTCTCCAGCCCTCAGTACTTTCTTGTACCTGGTGTGGTAAGCTTCCATTCCACGATATGGCCTGGGCTATATGTTGTGTACAACTCACTTGAGGGAGAAGAACAAGAGGCTAGATTCTTTACTAGGTTCACATCTCACCCATTCTGGGTCTGCTTACTGCTATTATTGGAATGGTTATGAATAAGAAAAAAAATTCCTGACTATTTTCACACTGTACAAAAATAGTGACTTATCATAAATATTCTAAGCTATAGGATAATAGAATGAAGAAAATATTTGGAGACATGGAAAGTGCTGGTTTTGGTTTTATTATCTCCAGCTTATTAAATATACACATATTTAAATTTTAAGTTTATTATTATTGTGTGTGTGCATATGGTTGTGTGTGTGTGTGTGTGTGTGTGTGTCTGTGTGTATGTGTAGAACTTTGTGAAATCAGTTCTTTCCCTCCTCTTTGCAAGTGTTCTATGGATTGAATTCAGGCTGAGAATGAGAGAGTGAGAGAGCAAGAGAGAGAGCGAGAGAGAGAGAGAGGGAGAGAGAGAGAGGGAGGGAGAGAGAGCAAGAGAGGGGGAGAGAGAGAGCGAGAGAGCGAGAGAGTGAGAGAGAGAGCGAGAGAGAGAGAGAGGGAGAGAGAGTGAGAGAGGGAGAGAGAGCGAGAGAGAGAGAG
>VZQC01011911.1:497725-599565 GCA_009823505.1 Rhizomys pruinosus | reverse complement strand
GAGAGAGAGAGTGAGAGAGAGAGGGAGAGAGAGAGAGGGAGAGAGTGAGAGAGCGAGAGAGCGAGAGAGCGAGAGAGAGAGAGGGAGAAAGAGAGGGAGAGAGGGAGAGAGAGGGAGAGAGAGAGGGAGAGAGAGAGGGAGAGAGAGCGAGAGAGAGAGGGAGAGAGAGTGAGAGAGGGAGAGAGAGCGAGAGAGCAAGAGAGAGCGAGAGAGCGAGAGAGGGAGAGAGAGCGAGAGGGGGAGAGAGAGCGAGAGAGAGGGAGAGAGAGAGAGATTTTCTTTTTTTTAATTTTTTAAATTTATTTTTGTATGTGTATGAATGTACTGTTTGCATGTTCGTTTGTGCACACGTGTCGTGCAATGTTGTGGAGGTCTGAAGAGGGTGTCGGATTCCCTAGGAACTGGAGTTCTCCTGGAATTGGAGTTACAGACGGTTCTTAGTCACCATGTGGGTGCTGGGGATCGAACCCAGGTCCTCTGCAAGAGCAGTTGGTGCTCTTAACCACTAGGCTATCTCTCCAGCCCCTGAGAGAGATTGATTTTTCTATTGCTGACTTCAAAGATGGGCCCAAAACAAGAATTACAACTACTGAAACTGACAAATCCAGGGAAACATGTTCTCTTAGAACCTCAGGAAGACACAGCATTGCTGACTGACACTTTGGCTCAGTCTACTAACACTCATGCCTGACTTCTGCACTACAGAAATAGGACACCAAGCTTATGCTGCAGTAAATTGCTAAGTTTGTGATAATTTTATAGCAACCAGAGGGCATCAGCACACTTAGTGTCCAGAATTAAATTATATTCCATTTGCACTGTTTTCTAGTCTAATCATTTTGTTGTATTTCCCATTTGTTAGTCAAACCTCCATTGTTCTTATTTTGTTAGAGCTATCTTAGTTAATGTTGTGTTGCTATCACAAAATCTTTGAGGCTGAGTAATGTATCAAGATAATTCTGATGGCTGTAAAATCCAAACAGCACGGTGCTAGCATCTGACAAACACTGCCTCTCAACATGGCAGAAACCATTATCTTATAGGAAGAGAGTCAAGAGAAATCACGTGGTAAGTGAGGAAGCAAAAGAATGGAAAAGGCTGGGATTACTCTCTGACATCTCAACTAATTCCTTCTTGGATTTCTAACCCACTTCTACAAAAATGGACATTAATCTTTTCAGAGGGTTGTAGCTCCAAGAACTATCTATCTTCTGTGTAGACTCCACTGCCTCAATGCCCAAATCAAACAATTTCTGAGTCAAGGAGTTAAGTTTAGTGTGAGTTTTGAAGGAGACAAATCACATTCAAACGATAGAAGAGGCTAAAATATGCCTGTTCTTTCATTGTGCAATTCCAGAAATCAGGATCTTCAGGAAGACTTCGTTGTACTTGGATCTCGCAAACTAGGGGGAGCTAGAGACTCTTGAGCTCTGCTATGCTTTCTTGTACTCATGCTCCACAGCACTGAGCACACTATTAACCCTTAGACTGCTTTCATCACGCCTAACAGCCTGCCTCTGGGGCTAGGAACAGAATCTTCCAAAACATTGTGGTCCAAGTGGTTTAGGCTCAATATCTGGCATGTCTTTAAATACTGGCCAAATCCATAGACTATGTCAGTTTAACTAGTTTATTGATAGAGAGAATTTCATTTTTTATTTGCCCATAAATGACAATGTCACAATGAGTGCCAGAGCTGGATGATGAAAGATGCTTGTAGTCTTGCTTATAATGTGGGAAGCCTCAGATTGATGACTGGATTGGCTTAAAGGGCTTTATCAATACATTGGATACCGTGTTGGTAGACACTTGGAATATTTGTTATAAGAAACACCAGTCATCTGGGAAGAATTTAGAGCCTTACCAACACTGTTTTATGCAATGACCCAAATTAATATCTTCCCTGAGCATTGTTCCTGGGAAAAAAGACATTTCATAAGCCAAAGGGCACAAGTTTTTAGTTCAAGCAGTGGCAGCTGATGATGCATTGAGTTAAGGAGTTGCCACATCTCGTCCATCTCCTGGACTCCCTATCGGACCCTCCCTGGAGCTTTCTACACATATTTATATTTCAAGCTTTGTTCTTGAAATTAATATCAGATGTTGTGGTGAATCATGTAATTTCAAGGAAGGCTATGTCCTTTCATTTTAGTATGGGGACATGGGGAAAAGTTATTCTCACATTTTCCTGGGATAGTAATTGAGAATAAATTCTCTTCTTTGACAATGATTCTGCGTGGTGGTGGCAGGTAGCCTGTGACTTCAGAGAAGCTGATTTTGTCATGTACAGTGGGGCCATAGCAAGCTAAAATCACTTTTTTTAGACTTGTGTTTGTGTATATGAGGTCTTGAATAGGTCGCTTGGGGGTGCTGAGTTTTTGTGGTTCTTTCGGATGATACTAGAAAAAAATATGGGACTGAAAGCAAGTGATAATGAAAGAATAGTTAGATTTTTAAAAGAGAAAGATGTGGGGGACACGGGTCTAGATTTGATTAGTAACAAACTTGTACAAAAAATATAATAAAAATAATAACAAAAAAATAAAAGAGAAAGATGTGGGAGAATAAGGTCCTCTTATTCTCCTTGAGTATAATATCTCCTAGATTAAGCACAAGGCTGAATCCCACCAATATCCTTAGGATGCTCCTGGTCTCAGCTTGCTGCATTCCCTCTTCATCACACTCTTCTCAAGGACCCTGTCCTGTTCCATCCTCCAATCTGTCCTGAATATCTTCAGGAATTCTAAGTTGTACTTGTTGGTAATATACAGTTCTTGGTGTTAAAGTCCTTGGAGGGAACTTTATATTTTTTCCCATCTGCCAAGAGAATTTTCTCAAGTCTAATTTTGGATACAAGATAGTGAATGAGGGGGTACATTTGGTACTTTCAAAGCCTGAGAACTACACCAATGATTGTGCTCACTGGGCAAGTCTTTTAAGTTATATGAGTCATGTCTTCTCTATCAGAAAATTTCACAGGGTTATTAATTAATATTAGCCAGTATGAAAATGGATGGTTTGGGAAACATGCAGAAAACTTCAGTGCTCTTTGAAGAATGCTAGAGGAATGAGAAAAATTTTAATTTTTTTTCTAAGTGGGTTTTGCAAATGTTGAAAAGAAATAAGCAAACTCTGGGCTGGAGAAATGGCTCAGTGGTTAAGAGCACCAACTGCTCTTGCAAAGGAACAGGGTTTGATTCCCAGCACCCACATGGTGGCTAAGAACCGTCTTTAACTCCAGTTCCAGGGGAACGCAACACCCTCTTTGGGCCTCCTCAGCATTGTGTGACATGGGTGTACCAATCTACATGCAGACAGTACACTCATACACATAAAAGAATAATAAATAAGCAAACTCCTCTGGAAAAAAAGTGAGAGGAAAGTGGATGTTTAATATTTCTTGCTATGTGATTAGGCCCCTTTTACCTCACAGTGAAATATTCAATACAATCCATGGCATCAACATGTTTGTACTCAAAATCAAGAGTGGGGGAATATCACACTCAAACCTAGTTATTTGACCTTGAGAAAGGTTATGTATTATTAACAAACTCTAGTATAGTATTGAGGGGGAGTGGCTTCTGGAAGACTCTCTTTCCTTATGTCTATGTACCAACCCTGGCTCTGACAATCTTTCTGACCCCTCTTCCACAATAGTCCCTGAGCTATGGGTGGATGAGGTTTAATGTAAGAGTCCTTTCTAGGGACACACACTCTGCAGTCTCTTATTCTTTACACCTTAGGCAGCTGTGGTCGTCTGTGTTCATCACCCTCTCTTGCATGAGGAAGCCTCACTGGTCAGACTTGAGAGATGCATTAATATTCTCCTCACTAATGCCTGCTTCACTCTGTTCCATGAGCCTTAGTTAGGTGTAGAGGCTTCACTGTAGATGTGTCAAAGAGGGCTGGATAGCTATCAGATACATATTCTCTGTGACCAGTTGTAGAATTCTGTAGTAGTCTCCATCTGTTGTAAAAAGAAGCTTCTTTGATGAATGGTGAATGGTATACTTATCGATAAATATAAGGGTCTATATACAGTAAGAAATTACATGTGTCTAGGGATTTGACAGAGGTAGGGTTTTCTCTAGGATCTGTGACCCCTCCAGCCCTGTGCATTTGGCTATGTTTACAGTGCCTCATATGAGTTTCCTCCCATTGAGAGGGCTTTAAGTCCAGTTAGATAGCTGTCGATAAGAGGGTCCCAAGAATGCCACTACTGAACTGCTATAGTTTGTTGCACTAGTCATTGTTAAGGTTATTAGGCTTTAAAGCTGGGATTGGAACATTGATTTATTTTCTCCCTTGGTAGCTTGCATAGCATCCTCTAGATTATGAGAGCTAGTCTCTAGGGAGGAGTCTTTCAGGTTAGTTCTAGCTCCATTGTTCTAAATCCTATGTCTGAAGTATGTCCTGGCTTCTACAATAGGGCCTTACCTTCAAGTTCTGGGAGCTAATCAAGGGCTGGGAGAATATCCTGTGTAATTTGGAAGTCTTTCTGGACTACCCTGACCAACAACTTGAAAGATGAATTCTCCTGCCTGGCACTATGTTTTTTATTCCAATAAACACACATAATTGTATGTGCGTTTTCTTTCTTTTTTGATTTATTTTTTAAGGGATTCTATAATATAAGAGCACAGCTGTTTTCGGATCTCATTAACATTTCTCAGTTTGCCATACAATTAGGTAATTGGTGCTAGCATCTGCAGATCAGGGATACCATTCATGGTTTGTTTTTCTGGGACTGTGTTACTTCACTCAGCATGATATCTTCTAGCTCCATCAATTTACCTGCAAAGTTCATGATGTCATCTTTCTTTACTGCTGCATAGAACTCCATTGTGTAGATGTACCACATTTTCTCTATCCACTAGTCAGTTGAGGGGCACTTGGGTTGGTTCCAGCTCCTTGTTACTGTGAAGAGAGCTGCAATAAACATGGCTGTGCATGTATCTCTGCAGTAAGATGAGTCTTGTGGGCACATACCCAGGCGTGGTATGACTGGGTCAGGTACCAAGTTCATTCCAAGTCTTCCAAGGGTTCTCCACACTGCTTTCTATAGTGGCTGTACGAGTTTACATTCCCACCTGCAGTGGATGAGTGTTCCCCTTTCTCCACAACCTCTCAAGCACTTGGTATCATTTGTTTTCTTGTTCCTAGACAGTCTTATTGGAGTAAGATGATATCTTAAAGTGGTTTTAATTTGGATTTCCTTAATTATTAGTGACGATGAACACTTCTTAAGATGTTTCTCAGCCATCTCTAATTCCTCACTTGTGAAGTCTCTGTTCAGCTCTTTGCCCCATCTTTTGAGTGATTCATTTGTTTTCTTTCTTCTTTGTTCTTTGAATAGTTTATATACTCTAGAAATCAATGCTTTGTCAGATATATCTGGGGTGAAGGTTTCCTCCCACTCTGTGGGTTTTCTCTTCACTTCCTTGATTGTTTCTTTTGATGTACAGAAGCTTTTGAGTTTAATGAGATCCAATTTGTTAATTGTCCACCTTAATTCTTGCACGGCTGCTGTCTGATTTAGAAAGTCTTTTCCTACACCCATGCCTTGTAGTCTGCTGCCAACTTTGTCTTCTACTGCCTTCAGAGTTTGGGGTTTCACGTTGAGGTCTTTAATCCATCTGAAGTTGACTTTTGTGTAGGGCGAGAGGTAGGGGCTTAATTTCATTCTTCTACAAGTGGTGATCCAGTTTTGCCAAGACCACTTGCTGATGATGCTGTCTTTCCTCCGTTGTGTCTTCTTGGCCCCCTTGTCAAATATGAGGTGGCTGAAATTGTTTGGATCTTCAGTTTTGTTCCATTGGTCAACAGGTTGGTTTTTTATTTTTATTTTTATTTTTTTTTACACTTAAAATATTTTTATTGGTGTTTTATGTATTTCATACATCAATTTTCATTTCTGTTCAGGCATATTCCCCTATCCCTTCCCCACCCCCACCCCATCCCATCCCAGATCATGCATTCTGCCATAACTGTCCTGCATCTTTCTCTCAGTCTTTTTTTATGCTTAGGAATTCATATTTTCCTCCATTAATTTCATATTATTCTAAAATATGGATAATACTCTCCACCCATATACAGTAATTACAGAGTCTGAAAATAATTGGTGGGTGGATTCTAGAGCCCATTGAGAGATTCACATTATTACAACATAGCTGCTTTCAAATAAACAAAAATATAACCATATTGTCGTTCAGCTTGCCTTTCATCTGGGGGATTTGGTGTTAGCATCCACAAATGAGGGAAATCATTCTCTTTGTCTTTCTGGGACTGTGTCACCTCACTCAGCATAATGGCTTCGAGCTCCATCCATTTACCTGCAAAGTTCGTTCATAATGCCATCTTTCTTTACCACTGAATAGTACTACATTGTATAGATGTACCACATTTTTGTTATCCACTCGTCTGTTGAGGGGCATATGGGTTGCTTCCAGCTCTTCGCTATTGTGAAGAGAGCTGCAATAAACATGGATGTGCATATATCTTTTTGGTAGGATAAGTCTTTGGGGTATATACCCAGGAGTGGTATGATTGGGTCAGGTAGTAAGCTCATTCCGAGTCTTTATAGGGTTCTCCACACTGCTTTCCATAATGGTTGTACAAGTTTACATTCCACCAGCAGTGGATGAGTGTTCCTCTTTCCCCACAACCCCTCCAGCATCTGTTGTCTTTTGTTTTCTTGATCTTAGCTAGCTGTACTGGAGTGAGATGATATCTGAGAGTGGTTTTAATTTGCATTTCCTTATTTATTAATGACGTTGAACATTTTTTAAGGTGTTTCTCAGCCATCTTTAATTCCTCACTGGTGAAGACTCTGTTCAGCTCTTTACTCCATGTTTTGAGTAGGTCATTTGTCTTCTTACTTCTTTGTTTTTTGAGTAGTTTATATATTCTTGATGTTAATGCTCTGTCAAATGTGTCACTGGTAAAGATTTCTTCCCAATCTGTGGGTTTTCTCTTCACCTCCTTGATTGTTTCTTTTGCTGTACAGAAGATTTTGAGTTTTATGAGGTCCCACTTGTCAACTGTTGACCTTACTTCCCATGCAGCTGCTGTCTGGTTTAGAAGTCTCCTCCTACACCTATGTCTTGTAGGTTGTTGCCAACTTTTTCTTTTATCACCTTCAGGGTTTCAGGCTTCACGTTGAGATCTTTGATCCACTTGGAGTTTATTTTTGTACAGGGTGAGAGATATGGGTTTAATTTTGTTCTTCTACAGATGGTGATCCAATTTTGCCAGCACCATTTGGTGAAGATGCTTCCTCCACTGAGGGTTTTTTTTCCCTTTCGTCAAATATGAGGTGGATGAAATTGTATGAGCTCAAATTTGAATCTTCAATTTTGTTCCGTTGGTCAACTGGTCTGTTTTTGTGCCAGTACCAGGCTGTCTTTATGACTATGGCCCTGTAATATAGTTTGAAGACTGGTAGGGCAATCCCCCCTATATTGCATTTTTCACTCAGGGTCACTTTAGCTATTTGGGGTCTTTTGTTTTTCCATATGAATTGAACAATTTTTTTTCCAAGTCTGTGAAGAAGCTCATAGGGATATTGATTGGGATTGCATTGAATCTGTATATCAGTTTGGGTAAAATGGACATTTTTACTATATTAATTTTCCTGATCAATGATCATGGCAGGTCATTCCATCTTTTGATGTCATTTTCAATCTCCTTCTTCAGGGGTTTAAAATTTTTGTTGTAGAGGTCTTTGGTATCTTTGGTTAGGTTTGTTCCCAGGTATCTTATTATTTTTGAGGCTATTGTGAGTGGGAAGGTCTCCTTGTATTCCTTCTCCACATGTTTATTGTTGGTGTAAAGAAAGGCTACTGATTTTTCTAGATTGATTTTGTAGCCCGACACTTTACTAAAACTCTTAATCATTTCTAGAAGTTTTCTAGTGGGGTTTTTTTTTAGCATCCCTCAGGTAAATTATCATATCATCTGCAAACAGGGATAGCTTAACTTCTTCTTTTCTAATTAATACTCCTTTAATTTCCTTCTCTTGTCTTATTGCCCTAGCAAGTGTTTTGTTGTGTTGTATTATCATTGTCATTCAGTTCCAGGAATGCTTTTATTTCTTTAACACTTCCTTGACCCATTTATTATTCAGGAGTGTATTTAGTCTCCATGTGTTCTTGTAGATAGTAGGGCTTATCCTGGTGTTGATAGTGAGCTTTATTGCACTGTGGTCTGATAGAATGCATGAAATTATTTCAATCTTTTTGTATTTGTGGAGGTTTCTTCTGTGTCCCAGTATGTGGTCGATTTTGTAGAATGCTCCATGGGGTGCTGAGTAGAAAGTGTATTCTCTGGTATTAGGGTGGAATTTTCAATAGATGTCTGTGAGGTCCATTTGGTGTATCGTATTATTCAGTTCAGATATCTCTCTGTTTATTCTTTGTCCTGTTGACCATCCAAAGGGCTCAGTGGGGTATTGAAGTTCCCTACTATGAGTGTACTGGGGTTAATCTGCTCCTTGAGGTCCTGGAGAATTGTCTTTATAATGTTTGGTGCACCAGAGTTTGGTGCATATGTATTCATGATTGTGAAATCTTCATGGTCAATTTTTCCTTTGATAAAAATGTAATGGCCTTTGTCTCTTCTGATTTCTTTTACTTTGAAGTCTATTTTGTCTGATATTAAAATAGCAACACCTGCTTTCTTTTTGGTACCATTTGCTTGGAATATTTTTTTCCATCCCTTCACTTTAAGGTGGTGCCTGTCCTTGAAGGTAAGATGTGTTTCTTGTAGACAGCATATCGATGGATTCTGTTTCCTAATCCAGTCTCCCAGTCTATGTCTTTTGATTGGGGAATTTAGTCCATTAATATTTAAGGTTATGACTGATAGGTTTGTGTTGCTTCCTTTTGCCTTATTATCCATCTGCGGTTTTGATTTAGGTTTCTACTTCTGCAGTTATGCTTTTATTGATTTCTCTTTCTAGGTGCCTGGGGTTGGTTGCTCCTTTCTTCTGTTCTTTGAATTGCTTCAAGTATTCTCTGAAGGGTTGGTTTTCCGGACATGTATTCTTTCAACTTGTTTATGTCATGGAAGGTTTTTCTCTCTCCTTCAACTATAATTGACATTTTTGCTGGGTATAGTAACCTGGGTTGGCATCTATTGTCCTTTAACACTGGGAATGCTTTGCTCCAGGTTCTTCTTGCTTTCATAGTTTGCATTGAGAAGTCAGTTGTAATTCTGATAGGTTTCCCCTTATAGGTCACTTGTTGTTTTTCTCTTGTGGCTTTAAGGATTTTGTCTTTGTTTTGGGTGTCTAGCATTTTAACTATGATGTGGCGTGGAGAATTTCTTTTCTGATCTTGTCTGTTTGGAGTTCTATGTGCTTCTTGTATTTGTATTGGTTTGTCTTTTTTTAGTTTGGGGAAATTTTCATCTATTATTCTGTTGAAGATCTGATCAATACCATTCTCTTGGGATTCTTCTCCTTCCTCTATTCCTATGATGCGGAGGTTTGATCTTTTCATAGTGTCCCACACTTCCTGGTTGTTACACTTTTGTGTATTTTTAAAATTTTCATAATTTTTACTTGAGGTTTTTAGTTGTTCTGTGTTATCTTCCAGGTCTGATATTCTTTGTTTTGCTTCCTCCATTCTACTTCTGAGGCTTTTTCCATTCCTTTCCTCTTGAATGGATGAGTGTTTGATTTCCTTTTTCATTTTGTCTTGTGATTTCTTTAGTATTTCCACTTCCTTTTGGTGCTTCTCAGTCTCTTCCTGTAGCTCTTTGCTTCACTTGTTGGTTTCCTTTCCTTTTTCATCATGGGATCTTTTCAGTGTTTCCACTTCCTTCTGGAGTTTGTCATTTTCTATCTCTAGGTCCTTCTTGAGTTTTTCATTCTCTCTCCTTAGTTCTCTGACTTGTTCTTTGTATTCTTTGATTTCTTTGAATATGTCCACAATTGTTCCTCTAATATCTATGTCCTGGGCCATCCCCAAGGGGGTTCCCACTGTAGGAATCTCCCATAGGGTTGGTAGAGCTTAGTGTGGAATTATCCTGCACCTTTCCCATGTTGTCCCTTCTTCATGTCCCTGGCATGTGTGTTTCTCTTTGCCTGTAGTCCAATGTGAATCCCAAATGCCTCTTCACTGTATTGAAGGTTTGCTTTGCTTGCTTCCTTCAGATGCCTTCATTGTGTTTGTTTGTTTGTGTGATTGATTTGTTTTTCTCCTTGCTTATGGAGTGTTAACTTATCTAAGTTTTAGGCTTTCTATTGGAAGTCTAACTCACTCTTCCCTTTCTGTTCTGAAGGCTCTCCAAAGAGTCTACTTGGGCACCCCCTCAGTAATTCCACTTGTTGTTGGTGAGTTGAATTCTTGCACCAGGTGTGGTGGCACACACCTTTAATCCCAGTCCTCATGAGGCTGAAGCAGGCAGTTCTTTGTGAGCTCAAGGTCAGCTCATCTGGTCTGCTTTGGTGAGCTTCCTCCACCCAACTGCTATCTCAAGGGACCAGAGATAATCTGCCTCTTACTAGCTAGTAAAATTTGCATCAGAAGTTTGTCAGGAATCCTTGTCCTTGAGTGCAGACCACTGAGCATGCTAAGCCTGTCTGTATTACAGAGCTATACTATCAGTCTTAGTCCCTGAAAACAAGTATTTTTAAGCTTGAAGACAAGCAGGGATTAGAAAACAGGGCATCATAAAGGAAAAATGCAGAACATCACAAATTAAATTTCATACATTTTTTTTTCTTGGTAGTGGGTATTTCTTTAAATCCCAAATAATCCAACTATTGTAAGCTTCTATTTATAAGAATAATTAATCTTTTCATAGTTTAGACCCAAAACTACCCTTTTGTGTCAGGATACACTTTTCAGTTAGATTTTGCATATCTTTTCTTTAGAATACTGTCCCATTTTTCACTGCATTTTTTTACCATAAGCAGAAGAGACTATCAGATACTATCCTCACATCTGCTTCAAAAGTCTTCCATTGTTAGAACACTGCTTGGAATCCTGGTTGCCCCATCCAAAACAGATGCAGCAGAATTGGGAAGTTTTCAGAGAAGAATCATTCAGACATGGGCACTGTAATTTGGGAGGCCATGAGTGTAACTATTTCCTCTCAGCTTTGAAAGCACAGCAGGCCCTCCTAGGCAACAGTGTCTATATCACCCCTAGTAAGAGACACTACTGTCCAGGCTGTGCCTCCAGGAGCACCACCGTCCTCTCTGTTCCCCTTTGCTCTCTGTATGCCCCAGGCCCCAGAGCCCTGCCCTCTCCATGCTATACTATGACTCTCAGGATCCTAACTTGATGCATCTACCTGTGCATAATCCCTTTTCTGGTACTAGCTTATATTTCCCACTTCACTCCTCTTTCAATCCACTTCAATGGTTTGAAATTAATAAACATCATCTTTTGCATCTGAAGAGGTAGCTCAGCAGTTAAGAGCACTGACTGCTCTTGCAGAGGACCTGGGTTTGGGTTCTAGCACCCACATGGCTAACAAACATCTATAACAACAGTTCCAGGGGATCCAAAACCCCCTTCTGACATGGTACACTTACATACATGCAAGCAATATACTCATACACATAAAAATTTTAAAAATACAATAAAATGTGGGTTTTATTTTTTGTCTTTTCGAGACAGGGTCTCCCTGTAGCCCCAGGCTGTCCTGGAACTCACTCCGTAGACCAGGTTGGCCTTGAACACACAAAGATCCGCCTATTTTTTTAATCATTTTTTTATTTTTAAAAATTTAGATATGTACTTAACACCTCCATGAAGAAAGCAGGATTTAGATTAAACAAAGAAATAGCTGTGGTTTGAATGCATACCTCTAAGATGATGTGTGGGAAACTTAATCCCAATGGGACACTGTTGCAGATGGGCTTAAGAGGTAGGTGATGGGATGTGAAGATCTGCTCTTAGGAATCGACTGTTGTTATTATCAGGGGAGTGTGATAGTTGTGGGTTACAGTGTTCTTTCTCCCTGCCCTGCTGTCAGCGGCTGTTTGTAGATTTCTCAGTGCAGCCTAGGCCAGCAGGGCACTCTGAATATCCTGTGGCAGCAGAGAACAGGAGGGAGAGAAGGTACCAGAGAGCCCAGAGAGAGGGGGAAGGATGGTTTCAAAAACGAGCCAGGAGAAATTTCACGGGGGAATAAGTTGGTTTATTGGTGACAAGTGAAGGGTTTATACTGAAGCTACCATGCTCTGGAGAGGAAATGGGTGTCAGAGAGTGTGAAAGAAAGCAAGGGAAGCATGAGCCAACGTGGCTCCTGCTGGGCAATGGAACTCCCAGGTGTGTTTTTAGTAAATAAGAAGTACGACATCTGCCCAGTACACCAAAAGGGAGCTCCATAGGGCCTCATTCAGCAAGCAGGGGAACTGCCTATCCAGGCTCCTCAAATAAGCTTGCAGGGTGGTGGGGTGCAGGACCCGCAGTGCTTGAGAAACATACCTCCTAAGATGGAGATTGGACCTAATGAAATGGAGTATTCAGGTGGCCTGATGTTTGGGGGTAGCTTCTAGGGGGACTTGGGGTGGGGGTAGGGGAACCATGAGAGAGATAATAGGGTGCTTCACCAATAACCCACATATAAACACAGCATTTTTCCTCCCCTCAAGACATAGACATGAAAGTAACAGCTGTTGTTTTTCCTCCCCCCAGGACATAGATATGAAAGGAACATTTTTCCTCTTAAGAGAAACATTTTTCCTCCCAAAAGCAGCATTTTTCTTCCTCACCCAGACATACAGGTATTATTTGAGCTCCATCTAACATAGATGGTGATTTTAGTTATACCCCAAAGTCCCACATTCGGCCGGAAGGGCCTGTACATTGTGTACATACAACTAACTATATTGATGGAATAGAATAGAGTCCAGTCTACTACTTCCTTGGCCTCTGGCACTTTTTTTTCTTTATTGAGTAGCTCCTAGGCTTTGGAGAGGAAGGGGGAGGGGTAGATGGAAAGCAGAGTAATCCATTGTTTTGTTGAAGTTCGCACTGTGGGCCTCAAAGTCCATCCTAATTTTTCCTCCCCGAAGGTTGGCAGTTCAGCTCCATATCTTTCACTGGAGGGGAGAGGTCAGAGGGTGCTCATGGCTTGGTGGGAGCTGTGCATGGGCTGGAGGAGATCATGTCCTGACTGAGGTGGGCCAGTGGAAGTGGCAGCAGCTGGTTGAGCATCAAGGGAGGTGGAGTGCAGTGGGGCCTAGTGGGTTGCCTTGGGCAGAGTAGGAGTTAGCTCATCCAGGAGGTAGTTTCTGCAATTTTATGGATGAAATATGAATAGTAAAAGCATAAGCACTTAAGCAAACATTATTTATTGTACCAGGTTGTGCTGTGGGCATGGCGCAGGTTGTTAGAAATACCATTATCCTTTACATCACAGTGTTTGTTTGTTCATTTGTTTTTTGAATGACAAGTCTATCCTAAGTACATTTTAGTAGATAAATGTATGAAGGCTAATCAAAGTTTTTTAGAATAAAATATTTTAGCCCTTTAACATCAAGTTTGAAAAACAAAATAATGTACCAATTTTAGTATTTGGGGTTTTTACCCATGACCCTTTAATATTTTTGTAGCCTTGATAGATTTATTGGGCCTCATTTTTGGCTGTGATAAAAGACATCTTTTCCCCCCTTTTTTTCTTTGCTGATACCAGTTGGCTGTTGGGAGAGGCCCCCAGCCAAAACCTGGCTTTGACACATTTTTTGATCAATGTTTTTGGGAAATAAAAGTATCCCTCCAAGAGATCTCATGTCTCTTAGTGTAAGGAAGAAGTTAAGCTGTATTTTGGAGGGAGTCATATTAATTTTTTTCTTTTTAGGAGAATGGAAAAGACTTTTACATTTTTAAAGACAATAGTACTACATACCCATACAGGAACCAAGGTTTGGAGGTCCATTGTTGATTAAGAGGTGAAATCCAGTCTTTTAAGGTTAAACTACCTTACAGATAAAGGGGGACATTACAGATAACATCACAGAAAGACATAGGGAACATTGGTATACATCAATGTTAAGGCTGTCACCTGGAAATCTACTATGAATTAGGAGTAAAAAAATAATAATAACTTATATTACCAATAACTTTAGGTGTAATTAATCTTTTATGTTGATAGTATTTGACCATTGTTAATTAACATAAGTAATTTAGTTTTACCATCATATACTGTGTAAATAAATTTTGGATAAAAAGTAAACATAAATTAGATAAATAATTTAGTTTTAACATCATATATGATGTAAACAAATTTTGGGTAGAAAGTAAAAATAAATTAGATAAGTAATTTAGTTTTATCATCATATACTGTATAAATAAATTTTGGGTAAAAAGTAACCATAAATTAGATAAGTAATTTAGTTTTACCCCCATACACTGTGTAAATAAATTTTGGATAAAAAGTAAACATAAATTAGATAAATCTTGACTAAACATACATTGTGTTCTTTAATTTACCTGATTAAGTTTTGATCCTAAAGAAATAAAGTTTATGTATATGTTTTTAACTTTTGTTTATTACAACCCTTAGATATCTCACTTGAGTTAGGGAGAAAAAAAGTTAATCTTAGTCCTAGTGTTAGCCTTTACTGAATTTAAACAGTAAGTTTATCTAGGCAGTAAAAATCATAAGTTAATTTTTAGACCAAAACCTTAGAGTAAGTATTTTTAACTGAGTTTTTAATAACCAATAGTTACTAAAGAACATTTTATTAGAGTTAGAGCCTTTTGTTAGGACACGCTGGCCTGAAAATCTTCATACAAATCTGCCTGGTTTTGCTTTTAGGGTGCTGAAATTAAAAAATGGGGTCATTTTAGGTTGATTTTAAAGGTAGTTAAAGGCAAACACGATTTAGGATGACCTGGATTAAATAGAGCTTAAAAGGTGAAAACACATTTGAAAGAATCCAAAATTACCTTGGACTTTTTTGATTGATTAATTAATTATGTGCATTTTTATTGAAAAATGTCTGAGGGTATTGATGTATTAGATTTAAAAATCGAATATCTTAACAAGCATGCTTGAGATAGAATTCAACTTAATAGATTTTGAAAGGCCATATTATAAAAAAAATCTCAAGATAAAAGTTGAAATGCAAGGAACAGTACAACTAAAACTCAATTTATGGGAGCTGGAGAGATGGCTCAACAGTTAAGAGTGCCAACTGCTCTTGCAGAGGACCTGGGTTCTATTCCTAGCACCCACATGGTGGCTAAGTATCTTCTTTAAGTCAGGCATGGTGGTGCACACCTTTAATCCCAGCACTCAGGAGGCAGAGGCAGGCAGATCTCTGTGAGTTCAGGGCCAGCCTGGTCTACAGAGTGAGTTGCTGGGCCTATAGGGAGACCAGTCTCAAAAACAAAAACAAAACCTCAATTTACAATAAAAGAAGAGGCACAATAAGGCTTGAAGGTAGTTATTTTGACGCCTGTTTGAGAAAAAAGGAAGTTAGATCCTTGGAATATGGATGGGCATTTGAAAACAATCTGAAAATAAACAAAGAAAAAAAGGTTTAGCAAGGAAAGGGAGATTTTTCTTGGGGTGGTTGAAATTTTGAACAAAAAGAAGTTAACATGGCTGGGACAGGCTCAGGGCATGCTGGAAGTTAGTTTTTGGCACCTGAGGGTGGGGTCAGGTAGAGATGGGCAGTTTAGTTTCCTGGTCTTAAGTTTGCCTTTTAAACCCTTTTTTATCATCTGATTTTTTTTATTGCTTCAGTGTATATATACACATAGATAAATATATATATATATATACATACACATATCACCTGAGTTGGAGGACTTTTTTCTTTCTCTCTTTCTTTCTTTCTTTCTTTCTTTCTTTCTTTCTTTCTTTCTTTCTTTCTTTCTTTCTTTCTTTCTTTCTTTCTTTTTTTCTTTCTTTCTTTCTTCTTTCCTTCTTTCTTTTGCTAAAAGATGTCATGTTTTCCCCAAGGAAGTGCTTGAATGTTCCTCCTTGGCAAGCCCAAACAACCACCAATCCTGCCCCTGTGCTCCACACTGGGGGTCTCTCCCTGCCATGGTCACCCAAATGAGATCCAGCAAGCATGCTTCCTGTCTTGATCTTCCTGCACTGGCCTCCATGATACAGTCTGGGTAGTCCAACAATGGTAGTCTATACTCTGAAGAGGCTGAAATCCCAGTAGCCACTCAGTCTACAAGCTGGATATCTCAGTAGTCCCCATGTGACATTGAAGGTTTGGAGGATTCTGTTATTCAAGGGCAAGTGGCCAGGTACACTGTGCCCCACCCTGTAGCTTTTTACTTTTTTTTTTTTTTTTTTTTTTTGTTGGTGGCACTGCTGCTTGCTGTTCTCAGCAGCATCCTTGGGTACCCCGTGCACTCTGGGCCTAAGGCTTTTGAACTTCCTGGTCCCCTGCTCTAGACTCAGTGGGTGTGGGGGTCCCCGGACCTGGGCCCTTGCTGGCCCTGTTTTTCCAGAGCTAGAATTAGCAGGCTGGCGCCCAGCCATAGTCAGTTCCCTTGGACTAGGAGTCTAGCTGGTGTGTGTGTGTGTGTGTGAGTGTGTGTGTGTGTGTGATTGCTTAGGATGGAAAAAGGGAGAAAAGCTAGTGAATAAAGGAACTTAAAAGCAGAAGGTTTTTGCCACCAACTGACCAAGCAGGCAAGAACCCAGTTAAGGTAATGGTTCCCTCCAGCCGGCGGGAACTGAAGTTAAAGGTCAGAAAAAGGTAAAGTTTGGAAGAAAGACAGCTTGTTCCCATGAAAAACTCGAAGGGATGGGGTACAGCTACCTGTTACCCCAGTCCTTCAGGGATGGGGAAGGCTGACCTTCCTTTCTCTGAATCCTCGGAAAATATTTGAAATATTTGTAAAAGTGTCTCACTCATTACTCCACCCAAGGTGGAGGTGGGGGGGGGCAGGGGGCAGGGGGGCAGGGGGGGACCTTACCTATTTTCCTTTTTGTCTTCTGAAAGGTGTAAGGTGTTCTTCCTCCTTGCTTGCTATGGGCAGCTATCTGGGCCAGCAGGACACTCTGATATCCTGCGGCAGCAGAGAGGGGGAGGGAGAAAAGGTCCCAGAGGTCCCAGAGACAGGGGAAGGATGGACTCAAGAACAGGCCGGGAGAAATTTCATGGGGGAATAACTTGGTTTATTGGTGACGAGTGAAGGGTTTTATACTGAAGCTACCATGCTCTGGGGAGGAAATGGGGGTTGGAGAGTGTGAAAGAGAGCAAGGGAAGCAGGAACCAATGTGGCTCCTACCGGGCAATGGAACTCCCAGGTCTGTTTTTAGTAAATAGGAAGTGTGAAGTCTGCCCAGTACATCAAAAGGGAGCCCTTAAGATATGGGGCTTCTTTCAGCGAGCAGGGGAACTGCCCATCAGGGCTCCTCAAAGAAGCTTGCAGGCCAGTGGGGCACTGGACCCCACAGTACTCAAGTTAAACAGAGTCCAATCCCCACAGATAGTTCCATGAGCGTGACATTGTTACAAAGGTGAATCCATCCCCTTGCTTTTTCTCATGTTCTCTCATCTCATGACACTTTCCACCATGCTATGATTCAGTGTTAAAGCCATTGCTGTGTGCAGGAACAAGTAGCCTCAGACATTCCTCCCACCACATCCATAGAAACACGTTTCTGTTCCTTACAAATCACCCACAGTGTGGTATTCTGCTGTGGCTAGATTGGTCCACAAAGCTAGCCTCACAGTTTAAAGACAGATCATTTAAAGAAATGCCTCTCCAAAACACAATGAAATGCATGTATGAAAACGCAGCATTATTCTGGATACTTGCTAGAAAGGGATGATTAAAAAGAGGGGGAGGAGAAAAAAGAAATGTCTTTCCAGACCAAAGAAAGGATTTTTTGCACTCTTTTATAAGCTTAAATTGCTAATCTCAAGGTAATGAAGACCAAAACTAGTTGTCACTTGCCTTTAGACAGACTGAAGAATAACATATAAACATTACTTAAATGCTTAAATACTTTTCTATGTTCTGTAAACCACTGTGGGAGAAAGTTTCATGCTCTGGCCAAAGGCACCCTCACTGGAGCAGGCTGATTATCTAGTTGGGTCATAAGTCTCATTCAGCATAATAATTATAGAAATGAGATTTGGGCTGGAAGCATAAAACTCTAGGTTTCCCTTTTCAAATATGAATCATATTAAAAGTTTTTATTAGCATCCATAAAACCCACAGTATACCTTCAGATATTATTAACTGCAAATATATAATATACCTTAAAAATCTCCTACCATGTTTTTTTCGTTTTTAAATTTATTTATTATTTTTATTGGAGGTTTATGAGTACATCACTTGCACATATGTCATGCAATGTCCCCAGAGGTCAGAAGAGGGTGTCGGATCCCCCAGAACTGGAACTAGACTTACGGATGGTTGTTAGCTGCCATGTGGGTGCTGAGAATTGAACCTGGGTCCTTTACAAGAGCAGCCAGTGCTCTTAACTGCTGAGCCATCTCCCCAGCCCCCACTACCATGGCTTCTAACATACTAGAATACCAAAAACTTAGACTCATAGGTAAAATTGCTTCAAAGAATTTACTTCCAAGAATGGAAAGATTTATGTGTAATTTAAGTTTCATGTGAAGTGGTGTAATTAATAATATTGAGCATTTACAAATACCAGCATCAAATGACTAAAAAAAAATTGACATTTACTTGGAGCTGGGTGCTCAATGTTCTCTTGACTATAGATTTACTCTGTTAGGGCCTACTGTTTGAAGAGAGAGAAAGCACAGAACAGCTTCCCAGATTCCAGCTTCTCATTTCTACATTTTGCAGACATGGCTCCTATGTGTGGAGGTTTGCTGTACTTTACCTTGTTCCAGAAACAAATTAAAATAACGTATGAAGTCACGTAAATTAAGACTGCAAGTGAAATAAGCCATAAATAAGGGTGTGTGTGAAAAATAGAGCCAGGAATTATGTAAAACATGCACATCACAGAGCTATATACAATGTCAGTGGGGATACATTTGGCTCTAGTTTTCTAGCAACATGAACAGAAAGAGAAACCTGGTTAGAATGTTACAAAAATAAAGAGCTGCTAAAAATGCTCAGAAATGTTTTGGATAGAAAGTGCAGTATGAGTTTTTTTTCTGATTTTTTTTGTAGAAAGAGAATTCTCTGAGTCAATAAACAACATGTATCAGTATGGCTCCTGAGTGTAATGCAAAATTCATGGACAATTCTTATGATGGACTTCAGTGTAGGCATTATGACAAAGCACTCGACTAAAGTATGATCTAATGAGCTATTTTAAAGTGGTGCAGTATTGTCAGATATGCTAAGATTTGACTATATGTGCAAGCAGGGACTCGTAGATGCTTTCATGAAACACAAAACTCCTTGGGTCAAAGGCAAAGGCCAGTGTGTTACTCAGAGCAATAGTTACAGATTGAATCTTGACATTTTCTTGAAAACTAATAAGACTCAGAGTCCCTCCACAGCAACATCAAGAAGAATGGGTAATAAGTATATGTGCCATAAATTGTATTACAATGCAGGAACACTTTGTATGATGGGAAGTGACTGTTTATTCTGGTTGATCTAGAAAGAGACATTACCTTTGTGAGCTCAACAAATATAGTTCCACCTTCCCAGTCAATTTGTAGTTCACTATTTTTGAGGTGATAGTCTGGAACACAGGGAAGGAATGCCTCTGCTCATAGGATATGCAGAACATGAGGATCCTTTGGGAACTGCTTTCTAAAAACTGCATCCCAGTTCATATTCAAGCACTCTCTGGATTGATCCAGGATCAACCTGAAGAGAATTTGCAGGAGTCAAGGAGCTGCCATTCTTTTGCCCTTCGCTTATCAGATACAAACAGCTTCTCCAGAGACAAAGGGCACAAACAAAGATGCATGTCTCTACTTTCACAAAACTAGTCTACGATTCCGCAAGTACCTGAAGTTCAGCATTTCTATATTTTCATGCAAATAAGACACTGTGCCTAAAACAGTCATTCAAAAGTGGTTTGGATTGGCATTCTCTGGTGAAAAGTGAGAAGCCCAACAGATACACAAGTTATTCCAAAGTCATTTCCAATGTGCCCCAGGTCAGGTTCAATTTTCTGTTGAAATAACCCCAAATCTTCCAATGATTATGTGAGCAAATCTCTGTAAGAGGGCTGGAGAGATGGCCTAGCGGTTAAGAGCATCGACTGCTCTTGCAGAAGACCTGGGTTCTATCCCCAGCACCCACATGGCGGCCGAGAACCGTCTGAAACTCCAATTCCAGGGGAATCCGACACCCTCTTCTGACCTCTGTGGCATTGCACGACACGGGTGCACAAACCTGCATGCAGACAGTACATTCATACACATACGAAATAAAAAAAATTAAAAAATATTTTAAAAAAAGGCAGGCATAGTTCTCTAGGAGGGCATGTTCCTGTCCTGTTTAGGTGGGACTTTTATGGCAGAAAACATTCTATCCATTGGGAAGGTGATAAGTCTTATGTTCCAGGTCCCTTTCTTCAAGCCTCTACTCCTCCCAGGCCTGAGTGGGTGTCTCACGCCTCCAGCATCTTCATTGAATGCCTGTTTGTCCTGCTAGCTGAGATGCAACCATCTGTTCATGACAAAATAACCACAGGTTGGCCTTTATTTATTACTGTCTAGTCAGTTCCAAATTGCAAATACAAGACTGCTAACCTGTGTCAGATTCTGGCCAAGTGAAGTCTGATCCTTGAATTCCATTACCTAACTCTCACAAAAGCACTTCACACTGTTTTGAAGAATTAGCCTTCTTTTCAATATTTCAAATGGGTTTGTTCCCCTAGAAAAAGCTGTCATTTCCTGCTAACACTGTGGCCTCACTGGCTTTACTTGATGGTAAAGACCTGAAGAAACACGACCCCCAAAGGCTAGCTGGATACATGTCAAAAGCCCAGTTTGAGTGAGAGCCTGTTTGAGTAGAAAATCAGAGATGAAAAAGACCTGTGAAATAACCCAGTCCCTTCTGAAGCTAGTGCCAGAGCATTCCTATGGTGAGGGCTTGGGCTGCCAGCTACAGATGACTTTAACGATGTGCCTGCCCACACTTTATTTGGAAGCTGGGGCTGTCTCTTCAGATTTCATTTTTGTAAGTCCTCTCCATAAAAATTCATTTGACCAATATCATTCTATTCCCTTTGGCTGGTTGGTTCAGCTATAGCAACCCCATGAAATAAGCTATTTTCAAAGACTCTCTCTCTCTCTCTATATATATATATGTATAAATTTATATATATATATATATATATATAAATATATATATATAAATAAATATATATATGCAAATAACTTTCAAAGTGGTTCATGAACGCAGCCATCCCAGCAGTGTTCCAGTACTTGAGGCAACATGATTTCAGAAGACCGGGCATCCATATGGACTCCATAGAATATATACTTAATACAATTCTTCTTAAGCAAAGTCTTTTCTATTTTCATTTACTAATATTTTAGTGACCACTACTTAGTACATGCTTCCTATGTGCCGCTGTCTCTCCAGTGCTGGGAGTACAGATGCCTGCTATGGTGTTTGGCTTTTTAATGTGTGTGCTGGGGATCTGAACTCAGGTCCTCATACTTTCACAGTAAGCGCTCTACTAAGCCATCATCCCAGCCCTCATCTCTCTTTTAGAATTTAAAGTTTAATAAGGTAGAAGAGAAAAGCTGTGTTCACATGGTCTCCTTAAATGGCATCTTGGTTTCTTGTTTGTGCCACAATCTTTGACCTTAACTTCTCCGCCCTTTGCTCAGTTTTCTATCTAAAATGAGTGATAGCAATGCCTTCCTCACAGACAGGTCTGAACAACAAATGTCTTAGTAATGGGTAAATCGATTAGAATGATGCTTTTCAAAGAGTAAGCTTTGGAATAGAATCCATATTGACAATGTAGCAAAAAAGTTTGTTCAAAGCAAGAAAATGGGATCTAAATCTAAAACCTAGTTGTTTCTATTCTAAAACATGTATGAATTATTAATAAATAGAATCTACCTGGCTGGTTGGGTCACCTAATTTCTCTAAGCCTCAAGTTTTCTTACTAGTAAAATGGAGATTTATCCACCATAGGTCCTACACAGTCACCATGCCAAATGCTGTTGCAGAGGACAGTCCAACATAGGAGATAAGATAGTAATGTGTAGCCACACCTTTGGAACATATGTGTATACATACACACATATATGTATTTGTATTATATATGTGTATATGTGCTTATAATGTACAACCTAGGACCTAGTCTTAAATGTTTCTCATCGCATTAAAACTGCAGAAGAGTTCAAAGTATATTTTACTCCCACTTAGACAGAAAAATTGGATGGGCTCTCTGGGCAATTGAAAACTTCCTAATGAAGTTATTTCATATTTTAATGTCTTGATGGATGCAAGTATGCCATTTTCACATTGTTTAAAATAGTTCATCACATGTTTCAAAGTTGCCTGAGTAGTTCTTTCATGAATACAGATTGGCCAGAATTCCAGTTTCTGTTTCACAGAGGAAAGAGAAGAGACATAGTTACAATTTTGCAGAGGGAAATGTGATGATATGTTTTTGCTGTTATGCCTACTTTTTTTTTTTTTTTTTTTTTGGAGTGTGTGGGAAAGGGTGTGATGTCATCTTGTCTCCACCCCCTGTGAGTAAGCCCAGAGCAGAGCTCAGTGCAGCCGCCCGCCTCTGTCAGTGGAGACGTCCACTTAAATGCAGCTCCAGGGGTGTGAGTCTCCCACCAGCATCACTCCCCGTGTGAGCAGGCAAATGCAACATGCTTTCCAGCCTGGGGTGTCTACTTCTCTGTGGGAGTATTTCCCTTGCCTTGGGAAATGCACAGAAATTGCCAAAAGGCAAGTAGATCTGATGTTTTATGTTTTAACAATAATATTAAGAGATGCTTGTTTTTAACTGTTGCCATTAAATGATCTGCTTTATAATATGGGGGAGCTGAGTTATTCTGCAGAAAGCTGGAAGTTCATATGTGTGCAGCGGTCACTGAAACGTTTTTCTTTGAACCCTTGTTATTTACTTTCCAGTTGCAACTCTTTCTAACAACTTCTTACCATGTTCACGTGAATTTAAGTGATGTAATTTCAAACTACAGTATTTCTGAATCAAATCAGATTATATAAAGGATTATTGCAGTTTTTTAAAAAATTACTTGGTGCTTTTATCCCTTTCCATAGAAACTAAACTAGTACTAGTTTAGGCTTTCAAATGAAGCTAATTCTAAATTGAATTCTTTGGCATAAATCTCAAGCATACCTGCTGAGTAGGAGCTGAGCAGACCCAAGCACAGTCATGAGCTAAGTAGCAGGCATGTCTCTCTAGTGGCGTTTAGAAAAGGGTTTGATTTGCTGAACAGGACATTCCCCCTCCTCCTGCCTAAATTGGTTATCTTAGTGTTGGTATTTTGTTTACAAAAGCCATTAAAAGAAAATTAAAATTTCTAATTTAGACCCTAAAAACAACCTTTGAAGCTCATTACCACTAAATCAAGAGCCTCTTGCCTTGTCCTGTCTTTGAGTATAAATGTTGCATGTACTTTTGCTTCTTTACAGAGGCACTTTTCTAAGCCAACTCTGGGTCTGTTAAGGCTTTTTATGGCTGCAGACTGCTGTAGTCAGCAGGATTATGAAAAACAGGCTGGAATTTACCGTACAGTTATGATGGAAAATATTGGAGGTACCTTAGAGGCACAGACTTGTCAAAACCCTAGTGTGCTCAGAGTCAGAGATAAAAGCTGTTAGGCTCAGAATATTGGAAAGGACATGCCTGTGCTCTCTGAAGAGTTCAGTCTAGGATCATCTTGTTTTGAGTGAAAAGTGTCCTTTGCTCACTATGTAAAGTGAAACTTAAATCCAAAACGTGAAGGCTGATGATGTGAATAGCATTAAAAAGGATAAGGAAACCACATTCGGATGAAATAATCATCCAAAGAAACAGAAAGAAAGAAGCAAACACTCTTGATTTTTCTTCTACCAACAGTTTTGTTCCCCTATTGTAACAAACCGTGATTTAAATAAGTTTTGAGCCACAATCATTTAGAATTAATTATTTATATTGGTGAAATATTTGCAACAACATAACAGTTGGGAGGAAGGTGGGCATTTTTAGTCTCAATACTTATAGCTGTTTTTATTTTACTCTGTATTTCCTATGCAGAGATGATAGATACAGTCTGGTTACTGCAGACCTGCAAATTCTCAGTGCCTTAATTCTCTTGTTGCAATCACAGCTAGAGATCTCTTGATACAAGTTGCCTTTATTTGTAATGATAAAGAAAATGTATAGTTGCCAATAGTTGTCAAAAACTTTTGTACAGTTTATTTCCTTTTGATATGTTTTTGTTCAGATTTCTTTTATAAAATTTTAAGACTGTAGTTTTGGTAATTTGAACAAAACATCACATTACAACTATCATAAAATAAATTTGTTAAGTCCCCTTGTTTTTTATTGTTATGTTATTTTGTTCACTATAGAAGAAATTGAGTAAATTTCCTGTCACCTTTCTCAAGGTATATTCCAGGATAGATGTGCTGCTCTACAGTGATGGATGTGTTGGTGGGGACCAGGTGGTTTTTGTCAATAACTTTGAAGAGCCTTTATGCTTGTCATTGGGTGCAGGGGGATCCACAATAGATATTGTCATTTGAAATGCTCTAAATAGTTCTCAGTGAGGAAACTTAACCAATCTTTAACCCATTATTTACCAAACTCATTTGAAGGAAAACCCCCTTTTGCCATAGAACTCATTTCAAAAAGTGCTGGGATAAGTTCTTCCATACCACTTTAGGGTTAAATACACTCTGTAATTTAAGAGGAGCAGAGAATTTAACAGTTGTAAATTAGTGACCACTGAATTAGGCAGCTCCCAGATCTTTGCATTCAGGGCCACTGCAAGTACATACGTTTCAGTACCAGAGTTCTACTGATAGGAGTTGTAGTTGAATTTTCCTACGAGGTGCTCAAAGTTAGGGGGAAATCCTGTTGTTCAGAAAAGCAATCCATTTTCCTAAATTTATTAAAAATGTGTGTTTAACTGGACAAAAAGTCAGTCCATTGTCCATCTTTTCCTCATTTTATTACAGACTAATCTTAGACTTCACCAAAGGCCAATATTTGGAAATTACTGACCTAATAGCAATTATTTATTTATTTATTTATTTATTTATTTAATGAAGACATTCAAAATAGGGGAGATTTACTTACCATTCCCATGTTAATGGCAGAGTCAGGACCTTTGATATAAATTTCATGTTCTGTCTTACTTCCTGCCAGGTAAGCAAGATCCCATGACCCAAACCCTAGGAATCGTGGTGTGCAGTTTACATGGGATGGTAACTTCTCCTGGATTGTAGTAGTCCTCATACAGTTAGAGAAAGGAGACCATATCGGTCTTTTTTTAAAAAAATATTTTATTGGCGCTGGAGAGATTGCTCAGTGGTTAAGAACATTGGCTACTCTTTCAGAGGACCTGGGTTATATTCTCAGTACTCACATAGCGGCTAATAACTGTTCATAACTCCAGTTATTTCAGGGGATCTGACACCCTCTTCTGACCTCCATGGGCATTCCACAACATGGGTGTACTTATACACATACAAGAAAAACACTCATACACATAAAGTAAAAAAAAAAAAATACAAGAAATTTTTAAAAAGAAAATTATAAAAACTATTTTATCATTTTTATGTTTATATGTATGATCATATTGCCTGCATGTATGTAAGTGCACCCTTGTCTTGTAAAACTCACAGAGTCAGAAAATGGTGTCAGATTCCCTGGAATAACTGGAGTTTCAGATGGCTGGCTGTTAGCTGCCATGTGGGTGCTGGGAATTGAGCCTTGGTCTTCTACGAGGGGAGCCAGGTCTCCTAACTGCTGAACTACGTCTCTAGCCGCAAGACTACAACACTCTTAAGAATCATCTTGCCATATTTCCTAAGAACATAACAGTTTGTATGTATCCTATCCACACATATATTTATTTGGTTATTTATAAGAAATCATTTGTTGGACTGGAGAGATGGTTCAGTGGTCAAGAACACTGACTGCTCTTGCAGAGGACCCAGATTCAATTACCAGCAGGCACAGGGCTAACAACCATGTGTAACTCCAGTTCCAGGGGATCCTATGTCTTCTGACCTCCATAGGCAGTACATAACAGGGATGTACTTACACATATGCAGGCAATACAATCATACACATAAAATAATAAATAAAATATTAAAAAGAAATCATGTTACATTTGTTCCATGTCATAGAAAATACTGTATGAGCTTGTGTCCAAACTAATAGCAGTAGCAGGTAAGGTGTTCCTAGTGGAAAAATGACAGGATGGTCAAATGCGGTTCCATACGACAGCAGTGGGAGAAGGCATCTCCCACCTTTCTTGACCATCCTTGGCACAGATGGCTTTCCAGGGGAAGCTGTGCCTTTGCCTTGGGATCAGCTTCTGCATTGGGATTGGGAATACCTGATAACAGTCCTGGGTGAAATCTACTTGAACTTATTCTTCAGGAGGAATATTAGAGCACAACATGCAGCCACTAGAGAAGAATTACCACATTTTTTACATGCCTTCGGAAGCTCCAGGGCTCCAGCTTCCTCTGGTAGCCTTTATTCTGGCACAATAGACTTCTCTTCTCCTCTGGCCTATATACTGAAACAAAGCCCAGAGAGGACAACCTGGTGTGAAGAGAACCAACAAAATCAGAGGACATGCGAAGCTTGACAAATGTCTGTTCTGAAATGCTTATATGTGGAAGGTGGAGCTAGCATGAAGGTGATATCTTTACCAGGAGGTCTGTCAATCCTCCCCTTGAAGTATGCATGAGGAAAGCCATAGAGGAATGTCAAAGACACCAGGGTAATCATGTAGCCATGGGACTCTGCATGTGGCAGAGGGAGTGAGCAGCTGGCACTTTGCCTTACGCTCTTACATAAGAGGGAGAAATCCTTAAAAAAAAAAGAATACAGACAGGCTGGAGAGATGGCTCAGCAGTTAAGAGCATATACTGCTCTTACAGAGGACCAGATTTTAGTTTAGAAAATGCACAAATATTAAGCGATCCACACTTAGGAACTGCGTGCTTCTGAAACACTGGTCAGGTGAGTGGAGTAGTTTCTGAATGCTTAAATTAAGTTAGTGTTTGGGGAGAATGTATACTCTTATTCATAGATGGCATGGACCAAACCTGAAAAGTAAAGGCTCTTCCTTCAGATCCTCTTTGTTGTTAACAAAGCAACAGTTCTACATGCTCATAGAACACAAAATTTAGAATATACAAAGAAAGGATTCTCAACATGACACTGGGATATTTCTTAATGTTAGAATACAGAATGTTTAATATTAGGATGTTGGTAGACTGTTCAATACTACAACATCCTGTGGGGATTTTCTCTCCCCTTTTGTCTCTTCGTATGCTGGGATGATTCCAGTAACATAGGAGACACGTGGCAGGTAAGGTCAGCCCTGCTGTCTCAGACCACTCAGGAAGAATTCTGTGGATAGAAAAATAATGAAGATTCACTCCAGAGCTCTTCATGATTTTCCCACCAGAAACTTTCCACCATAATACTGCTGTAGTGTTTTCTAGAAATCTTGGCCTATATATAGTCACAGTGGTTTGCATAGGAATTTGAGATACTTAGAGCTAACCTGAGTTTGAGTTTCCCTTGGCCTACAAGCACTGAGTTCAGCTAATGTTCATTCCTGTGGAATTTTCAGAAAGGAGGTAGAAGATGTGACCCTTTTCTAGAAAGCTTGTTATCATTTCCCAGTCAAGGATTATATATCTGAGGCCCACCCAGAAGAAAACCAGGTCAAGCCCACACACTCCAAGCATCTTCTGGTCAGATTAGAAATTAAGGAAAATTGAGGCGTAATCACACCTTTACTATGCTATAGCAATTTAATACTTTCTTTTTTCTTTTTTTAAACATTTAATTTTTTAAATTTTTATTTATTTTTGTATGTGTATGAAAATATTGTCTGCATGTAGGTCTGTGCACCCGTGTCGTGCAATGTCGCAGAGGTCAGAAGAGGGTGTCGGATTCCCCTGGAACTGGAATTCTCCTGGAATAGGAGTTACAGATGGTTCTCAGCGGCCATGTGGGTGCTGGGGATCGAACCCGGGTCCTCTGCAAGAGCAGTCGGTGCTCTTAACCACTAGGCAATCTCTCTAGACCCACTTTCTTTTTTCAATATAATCTTTTTGATCATTGTAAATACTTTTACTATCCTTGCCAAATAGTTTTAATCCTGGATGTGCATGAGAATAATATATTAGTAATGCTCTGCCTCCTACTCAATTATTATTTAATTAGTCCAGGAAAAGAAATCATAAAACTGTTTCTCAGTTGATTCTAACATGACCCGGATTGAGAACTACATGTATAAGTGCTTGATAAATTGTTCTGGTATATAGAGTAAAATTAAAAAGCTGCAAGTAAGTTATTTTGTTGCTTTAATTTCTATAAATTAAAATATTATTATTATTATTATTATTATTATATTTATGCAGGCTGGCCTTGATCTCACAGAGATCCACCTGCCTCTGCCTTTGGAGTGCTGGGATTAAAGGTGTGCTGCCACACCCAGCATAATTTATTATTTTTATAGTGATTAAATTATAAATTTAATAATTTTTGCTGCTTTATTCTAGGATTTTGAAACACATTGGACATTTTTCAGACATTCCTATTAAGTTATATAAGAAAATGTTTAAAATTGGTATGAACCTTTCTTGTTTAGCGTTAACACTAGGTGCAACTCCACTTATATAAAATCTCATCTTGGGGGCCCCTCAGCTCCTAATGGATAAGGCGTCTGATTCCACTGTAAATCTCAGAAGCTAGATTAGAGAAGGTGGAACTCTATTCTTCAGGATTGAACTCAAATATTTTTTTGTCACTCAGTTAATGCTTTAAAACTTATATTAGCATTAAAAAGATGAGAAACATTTCTCTCCTTGAGGAGCTTGAAATTGATTCTATTAGACATTTGGTTACCAAATTAACATTTTATTTATTTATTTTTTTCAAATTAACTTTTTAAATAGAAAAACTGTTGATATCACGGTGTATGTGTGTGTGTGTGTGTGTGTGTGTGTGTGTGTGTGTGTGTGTGTATGCACACATGCAGAGACAATGGAGGGTGACCCATGTCCAGCTCTATCATTTTCCCTCTTATTCCCTTTAGACAGGGTCTCTCCATGAGCCTGGAGCTAGACAGGCAGCAGCAAATCTCAGCAATCTCAGTCACCCTCTTTTCTCCATCTCCAAGCCTTGTTCTCTCACTGCTTAGCACCGGGGGTTTAGGCGTGTGAACCTGCTCAGGTTGAGTTTCTTAACTTTTTCTCATTAAATCACATTTACAAGGTTAATCCATTCTACTATGTTGTTACGCACTAGCCTTAACACACATAAAGAAAAGAACGACTTCATGTGATATGTTAAGTAAAAGTCTCTCATGAGCCCAGTTGGTGCAAAACATGGAGTGGAGTGGGCATGCCGTGACTCCTCCACATCAAGTCCAGGTTACGGGAGTTAATTTTGGAAATCGTTCCTTTAATTGCATACATCATTACATACATTCCAGCTCATCTTCTTTCTGGCTTTGGTTCAGGATAAATTTCCAGTATGTAGCATGCTTTATAATCTAAAATGTCTTTTAAATGCCTGTGGGCTGTGTTCCACGTACAGCAAGGGTGGGGGGCTCTGTCGCCTGATTGGGGAAGGAATCCTGGCTAGGACCTTAGATACGGGAGCTCTGCTTCTGAAGCCTTGTCAAGGTTGTTGCAGATTTTCTTCCCCTTAAACATTATCCTTTGATTTCCCCTATTTTGTTAGGTGATGAGAGAAGATGCAAGCTTTCTTAGGGCTCTACCACTCTGCAGAGCTCCACTGTGCACAGTGTGTGGAGGTGGCAAGACCTAACAGGCCTCTCTTCTCTCAGAGCAGTCCATCCTGCCCTTTTATGGAGGGGCTTGATGTGGCTGCCAAAGTCACGCTGGCAGAAACTCCAGAATTCAGTCCTGTTCCAAATATGCTGTCAGAGGTAAAGGACAGCCTCCTTTTAGTTTTCTGGATGGAGTTGAGTCATCCCTAGCTAGTTATCTCCAGAGAAAGCATCAGATTCCCTGAAGATCAACCATTGTTCCTCCTCTAGTTCAAACTTTCCAGACACCCAATGGCCGTGCTGTCCCAGAATTCTTCCTGCAACACTCGTGTTTTCACCGGGCTTAGAATGCTGCACTTGGAGCACTGAGGTTTAGTCTGTAATTCATTATGAATTGGAGGGAGGAATATTGATAAATAGTTTAGATTGGTAGGTAAATCACAGAAGTAAATATGAGCCTGGGCAAGTTAATTAACCCTCTTCGAATATCAGCATTCTTTTTCTTCTAAAGAAAGATAATAAGAAAGTCAGTTCCTGTGATTTCACTAATAAATAATATTAGGATGGCTTTAATGGTTGTTTTGATAATTACTTTGAGTGTATGTGTGTAGTGTATGTATAGGTGTGTGTTCCGTGTATATATGTGTGTAGCATATGGAGGTGAGAAGTCGATGTCAGATGTCTTCGCCTGTAGTGCTTTACCTTGCTTTCAGAGACAGGCTCTGTCACTGAACCTGGAGTTCACCAGTTGGCTAGGATGACTGAGTAGTGAGCACCAGGGACCCACCTATTTCTACCTCTCTGGTGCTGGGATTACAGGTGTGTGTCATCATACCTGGCTTTTACCTGGGTGCTGGGCATCTAAATGCTGGTCTTCAAATTGCATAGTCAGCTTTTTACCAACTGAGTGGTCTCCTCAGGCCCAGATATTTACTTCCATGTATTATGTACTTTTGAATTGTGGTGACAAAAATACCTAAGAAAACAAGTTAAGGGAGGAAGGTTTCATGACAGCTCAGTCCATAGTTGCTTATCCCCATGTGCTGGGGCAGAACAGCATAGTGATAGGTGCATGCGTGTGTGTGTGTGTGTGTGTGTGTGTGTGTGTGTGTGTGTGTTAATGGGTTCTGCACCTAATTGCCAACAGGAAACAGATGCAGGATACAGGAAGAGCCAGAGAAAAGATGTCCCCTAGAATCTGCAACTAATAATCACAACCTCCAACTAAGCCTTACCTTCTAAATTTGGTAGGGCCTCCAGCTAGGGGCCCAGGCTTTAACACAACCGCCTGCAGGGAACATTTCATATTCAGAGTAGGTAAGAGGAGGTGTGAAACCAGATACCTTTTTGAAAACTTCATACCCAACTTGTCAGGGGGAGATATACAGGGCAGTCCATGACTAAGTTACTTCTTGAAAAGATCCTGAGAAGCCGGGCGTGGTGGCGCACGCCTTTAATCCTAGCACTCGGGAGGCAGAGGCAGGCGGATCTTTGTGAGTTCAAAGCCAGCCTGGTCTACAGAGTGAGTTCCAGGACAGCTGGGGCTACAGGGAGACCCTGTCTCGAAAAAAACCAACCCCCCCCAAAAAAAAAAAAAAAAAAAAAAAAAAAGGAAATAGGATCCTGAGAGGAAAATGATGGAAAGAATGCGCGGCCCGAGGGGACGGAGCCGAGTGGGAGACGGTGATCTGAGGCTGCAAAGCGGCGCGACCAGACGTTGTTATATATCTAGATATTCTCTTATATATATATATATATATGATTTTTTTATTTCTGTCAATAGCTATCTTCACATATGAAACATAGTAAATGTTATATAAAGCTTTTTTCCAAAGCACACTGACATTGATAAATAAATATATAATTATTTGCTTACAAAAAAATGAAGATATATCCCACTTTAGGAAATTATTTATTTAAGTCAGAAACTTAGAATTATAAAATAGATTAGATTAGGTAATAGTGGTTGTTTAGTCTATAAAAGGACAATTCACGGGATTCTTTCAAATTATGATATCATTTAAATATAAATAGATATTTCTTTGGTTATTTATTATGTTTATTTATTTATGTATGTTGGCAGAGTGCTACAGGATGCATGTGGAGGTCAAAGGTCAACTGGCTAGGAGTTGGTCCTCTTCTTTCATGAAACACCATATTTTTATGTTTTTTTCTTACAAAAATCTGTTTTCCACTCCACATGAAGTTAATATACATCTTAATATACACATTTTTATTATTTTAATTCTCTTAAGCATTCATTAATATTTTTATCCTGGTATCCATGGGGAATTTTCAGCTTAAAAATACTATGTTTACAACTTAAATTCTGTAAACATATTCTTTTTTCTCTTTTTTTAATTGAATTTCTTTATGCATTTTATAAGTAATTTTTCAGTCAGTCTTAATCCCCATTATACCAGCTTCTCCCTTGGCACCCTCCTGCAGCACACCCCCACCCTAGAGTTCACACCTTCTGTCATTTGAGCTAGGGTCCCTTGTGCCAAATTACTCCCTGCTTACTGCTCTGTGCCAACTCATCCCCTGATCTCTAGTCCTGAGTCTCTTTCTAAAGAAGGCCAGGTCTTCATCACCCGACTGCCATCTGCTGCCAATATTTCCTCAGCCAAGATTGGGCTCTCCCATTTCTAAGGTTCTGTGCTGGGTTTTTGTCCAGCTGAACTTGCCGATACCAATGCTGAGGGTTCATAAGGACAGGGTGCCAGGAGCTTGTAGGGTTCATTTCTGTTTGTTCTTGCATCACCTCCCTGGCTCTTACAATCTTTCTGCCATCTCTTCCACACTGTTCCCTGAGCCCTGGGTGGGTGCAGTTGAATATAGGCAGCCTGAAACTCTTTGGAAGTTTTAAGTAGGATGCTTGACATCAGCTTTCTGCTCTTTCCCTTATCCATGTCTCCCTAAGGAATGTTGGAAGGTCCTGCTTTGTGAAGACTGGCCTTTTACTGTGAAAGATTTGGGAACACAAGTCGTGGTCTTTGGTTAGTTTTTATCTCTACTTATCCAGCATGTGGCTTGGTTTTCCCTTGGAAAACTGCAATTTATCAGTCTGGTCTCGGGTACTTGACTGGTTTCATTGGAGCCTGATGGAATTCTTTTTATACCCTTCTCTTTTTTCTTCCTCTTTCTTGTCTTCCCTAAACCTTCACACTCGGGCTGGAGAAAGACAGCTCCTGGTTAGGATCCAGGTTCAGCTCCCAGCATACACATGACAGCTAACAACCATCTGTAACTCCAGTTACAGGAGATCTTAAGCCCTCTTCTGGCATCCCCAGGCATTACATGCATGTGGTGCACTTACATATGTGCAGGCAAAACATGCATACACATAAAATAAAAATAAATAAAAATAACCCTCCTAAACAAACAAAAAACAAAACTATGGTGTCCTAAACCTTCAGCCTCCATCTCCTTCCCTGCTTCTTCCTTTCCCTTCCCATCCTTCCTCATTCCTCCTTCTCTCAGCCCTATATGAGTCCTCAGGGCATTCTTCTGGCTTCTTCCCCCAGCCATTCCTGCTGGCCACGTTGGCCCGTGTTCCCTCCTCACAGCTGATATTCCATCTGTTTGGAATGCACCAAAAGCCATCTCTTTGGAAGACAATGCACACTCTGTGTTTTTAAGTACGAATACTGTTCCTAGGACTTGCTAAGAGATTCAGTAGGCTGAATATATTGTTTCTTGCTTATTTATCTTAGCATCAGCCAACTCCAAAAATAATACATTCATCTAATAATCTCTGTGGCTATCAGATCACATAAACTATAACTGTATCTTCACTTCATAGTTCGTTCTTAAGTGATGTTGAACATAGCATAAGTCATGATGCTCTGTGCAGGATGGTATCAATGTATATGCATGATAAAAACCGGGCAATGTAGTTTCTTTTTGTAAAGCAGGTTTTCTATTTGTTCTGTGGTAGTTACTGTACTTTGATATGCCAGTGCTTTGTGCGCTTCCTAATTGTCTTTCATTCTTGGACCCAAGTCCATTAGATGGTCCTGGCCACCCATAGGATGGGTCTTTGTACCTCTGTTAAACCTCCCTGGAAACACCCTTGTGGACATGCCTAAGTGTTTATTTCCTAGGTAATTTTAAATCATATCAAGCTGACAATGAAGGCTAACCATTACAGCTCATAAGAAATACCATGAGTCACTTAGAGAAGTAATAATACTTCATACTGTACATTAGTCAACATTCTTTCTTCATGTACTTTTGGCTTATGACTAATATGTGAGTCCTTTTTCAAATATTTTCAGGTGCTTCTTTTAACTGTTTATTTAAAAAAAGCCATGCATTTAGCTGTATAAGCCTGTAAATTTTCTGGCTGAATTGCATTATATAACATTTGTCCTTAGCTTGCCATTCAGTCCAACCATCTGTTTTCACTTATGTCAGAAAATTAAAGCAACAAGTATTTACTGTGGTGTTTTCCAAAGTCGTCATACCTCATGGTTCAAGTGTCCTCTGTAAGGGCTTTGTGGTGTCCCAGAAACATCCATTTCAAAGATTCCTTTTCATGGTCGGAGGTTCATAGGCCACAAAGAGACCACAGATGTTAACACTAAGTAAACTTCCTGTCAATTATCAAATAATTTAAAAGGCATTAAAGGATAAGCACTGACAGAGCACAGATATTTTAGGGAATTCTTTCCAGGGATCATTTTATTTCATGGAAATTTTTCTCTCATTGAAAAATACACAACCCCAAACAACAACAGCAATAATAAAAAACAATTGATCGCAATCTGAATCTATTCTGTTCTTTCTCCCACCCATAGTTCTAGTTAGCTTACTATCACTGTGAGAAAACACTCACCAAAATCAGCTTGGGGAGAAAAGGGTTTATTTGGATTCCATATTCTAACCAAAGTTCATCATTGAGGGAAGACAGGGTAGGAACTCAAGGTAGGAGCCCAGAGGCAGGAGCTGAAGCACACATCATGGAGGAATGCTGTTCCTGGCTTGCTCTTCTGGCCTGTGCGCAGCCCATTTTTTTATACAATCCAAGACTATCTTCCCAGAGCTGGTACTGCCCACAAGGGGCTGGGCCCTCCAACATCATTCAACAATCAAGGAAACATCCCCCAGTATATATCCTTATGTAATTGCAGGAGCCAGGAAAATGAAAAAGAACCATGGCGTGTCAGGGGGCGGGGGCGTGTGGAGGTGGAGAGAAAGAGCTTGATAGAGGGAAGGATAGTAGGAGACAGGTGTTAGTTATCAAAGGGGAAAATGGAGGGTACTTTAACTGGGGAGGCATGGGAGAGAGCTATACAAGGGAAGGGAAGGAAGAAGAGATAAATAATGCCTAAGTGGTTTGAAAAAACAAAGGGAAATATAATATTTAATAAACCTACTGAAAAATATGCATATAACTGTGCATATGTGTATAGTTGATGGCTATAAAATGAAAATCATAGTGCCGGATGAGGGAAACCTCCTTTTGGGTTGTTGGTCAAGGTAGTCCAAGAGACTCCCAAAATGATACAGGTATTGTCACAGCCCTTGATTGCCTCCCAGAACTTGAAAGCAGGACCCTATTGCTGAAGACATGGCATAGTTCAAAGGACTTGGAGCAACTGAGCTGGAACTGACCTGGAAGCCTCTTCCTCGAAGACTAGATCTCATAATATCAGAAGATACTATGCAAGCTTCCAAGGGAGTAAACCAATCATTGATCCTACCAAGCTGTAGGTAGGGTAAAAAAAAAAAAAAAAGGCTGGCTCAGCAAATTATCTCTATGGGTGTGGTAGTGACACTTTTATCGTGGAAATAATCAACAGGTGTCTAATTGGGCTTAAGCCGCCCTTGGTAAGAAGGAAGTCATGGATGGTACTGTAAGCATAGCCAAGTACACATGGCTGGAGGGGTCATAAAGTCCTAGGGGAAAAAAACTACTTCTGTCACTTCCCTAGACCAACCTTATTTCTTATTATATTATGAATATGTATCCTTATATTCACAAACAAGTGTATCTCTCATCCCTCATCAAAGAAGCTTCTTTTTGCAACATATGGAGACAATTACGAAGTTCAACAATGGGCCAAGTGCAGAGAAGTGACTGTGAGATGGCCAGCCCCAAGTGACACGTCTACAATGCATGTCCACCTAAGGCCCAGGGAACATCACAGAAGAGGGGGCGAAAAGAATGGAAGAGCCAGAGGAACAAGACACCTGCCACTAGTTAATGCATTCTACCCAGGCGAGGGAAGCTGCATCCATGAAATGGTAGTCCAAGATCTGCATAAAGGTAGAACAATAGCCATGCCCGGGTGGATGGCAGAAATTTCACAGTGTCCCACCTCAAGATGAAGAACTACAGGCAATAATTTGGCAGGCCTAAACACAACACAGGTACACATGCGCACCACTAAATGGATCATATATATATATGATGTGCATCATATATATATATATACATATATATACATATATATATACATATATATATACATATATATGTATATTTGCATATATATCCATTATGTATATGTAAAAATAATAAAAGACAAGAAACTGTTGAGGGGAAGTAGGGGGCATGGGGGCCTAGGAGGGATGAAAATAATGCAAAAGCAATACTCATGTATGAAATTCTCAAAAAAAAGAGAAAATTTAATAAGAAAGAAAATGCCTCACGCCATGCCCCCAGGTCAACCTGAGAGAGGAAATTCTCCGACTGAAGTTCTTTCTTCCCAGGTGTGTCAAGCTGACACAAGCACACCTAGATTTCATTAATAGTACTTTCATCCTATCTCCATCTACAAGGCTTCTTTGTGGAAGATTATTAGGTGAGAGAGGCAAAAGAAACATAAATTCTATTATATTAAAACACAGGTATTTGACAAATCTGGAGATGATGATTCTCACACTAGGAGTGAATATCCCTAATCCCTGATCCAAAATCCAAAATGCTCCCAAACCCCAATTTTTTAATGATACCAACATGAATGCCATAAGTGCAAAAATTTTACATCTGCTTTCATGTGACAAGTCATAGTCCAACTGCAGGTGTCCTGAAGTATGGTAAAGCTATATGTATGAGTTATATATGAAACATAACTATGTTTCTTGTTCAGGCTTGGGTTCTTATCTCAAGTTATCACGTTATATGTGTGCAAATATTTCTCAAAAAAAAGTCTAAAAATTGAAACACTTTTTGTCCCAACCATTTCAGCTGAGGGGTGCTCACTGTGTATTGAGAAGCCAAGCTTGCCAAGGGAAGTGGTCTTTGAGGGACAACCTCAGAATCCTGGGGAATTTGTTAAAACTCAGAATGCTGGGCCTCAGCCTCAGAGGCTCTATTCATTGGATCTTAGCTGGGGTGGTCAGGGAATTTTTATTGCTTACAAGTTTTCAGATGACACCAGATGATGGTGGGGCCAAGCTTTGAAAACCTCAGATTTGCAAATCTAGTAACTATGCAGAGTCCTATCTTGTCCAAAGCCCGCTTTACTATACTCACCAGGCTCTGGGGCACTTGTTGTAGTTTCTTAATCTTAAGCAATGATTGCTGGTAAATGATGAAATTGGCTATGCATTGAGAAAAATACCAATCTTTTGGTGTAATTAGGATTAAGTACTAGGGAAATCATTTGAAAGACTGTGGTTTATATGAACTTAGCCAACTTCCTGTAGCTGTTTGAATCTGGAGACCCTGTTCTCTCAGCTGTTTAGTATCTCATGCACTTCTACAAAAGAAAGTTTAGCATGAGATAGTGATAATTCCTAGCTTGTGTGAGGAACTTTCTGGTTGCTTATTTTTGCTTAGGAACTTTATCATAGTTAGCTGGAGACCTGGGCAGCCTTGACTTAATTTAATCTTGTTTGGTGGTGAGTAATGTTTAAAACTCAGGCTAAAGAGGTTTTGGTGACATCATGAGCTATTAGTGGAAATTATTCCATTTGTGGATATATTTTAAAGCTAATCCCTACCATTAGAGGCACGTGTTAAGTGTACTCCAAACTCAATAAACCCACTGTAAAATGTGAACCAGTTACTTTACTAGTCAATGAAGAAAAATTTAGTTGAGGAACTGAAGATGAATTTGATGCTTCATGTAAAGTTTTCTGTCTTTTGACCTTCACTCTTTGTTTGCCAGCCCTTCAGCTAATATTAGACATTGACTGATGACATTTATACTTGACAGCTGAATGCATTGTGTTTAGCTTACAGGTTAGCGTTTCTTTGCTAGCTTAGGAGATCCATAAAATTCTTGAAGTTGTATGTAAAGTAGTGACCTTGGGATCTGTACATTTTCTGCAGTGTTGCATTTTTTTTTGGCGGGGGGGACAGGGTCTCCTTTTAGTCCCAGCTTTCCTGGAGCTCCCTATGTAGATCAGGCTGGCCTTGAACTCACAGAGATCTGCCTGCCTCTGCCTCTTGAGTGCTGGGATTAAACACGTGTGCCACCACACCCACCATAAGATGGTTCTTACCTGCCATGTGGATGCTGGGAATCGAACCCAGTTCCTCTGCAAGAGCAGTCGGTGCTCTTAACTGCTGAGCCATCTCTCTAGCCCTGGAGTGTTGCTTTTTTTTTTTTTTTTTTTTTTTTTTTTTTTGGTCTTTTTGAGACAGGGTCTCCCTGTAGCCCCAGCTGTCCTGGAACTTGCTCTGTAGACCAGGCTGGCCTTGAACTCACAAAGATCAGCCTGCCTCTGCCTCCCAAGTGCTAGGATTAAAGGTGTGCCACCATGCCCGCGGAATGTTGCTTTTTAAAGAAGTCTAACAGTCAATACAAATTAAGAACTGCTGTTGGCTTAATGAGCCTTAGGATGGGTCCAGTGAGTAGCTAGAGGAGTCTGTGTAGCTGTGCAGGGAGGGTTTTGGGGTAGATAATAAAGAATTCAACTTTTGTAACTAAAAAATAAGACTATAAATATGATATCAACATGGCTTATTTTTGATAATTGGTTTTCATGTGCTACAAAAATGTAAGTGAGAAAATTTGATGCCTAAGATGATCCTTTGTTATTCTCACTTTTTATTGTTCGTATCCTGGTATCTATGGTTTTGTATGGAGTCTGTTAGAGCACACAGAATGAAGAGGCTGTGTCAGAGAGCACATCACATTTTAAACTCTGCTCATCTTGTTGGAACAAAATCAGCTGCTGTGTCGTGAAACACTGTAATGGTTCTATGGAGAGGTCCATGTATTGGATGACTGGGGCTTCCTGCCTACATTCAGCACAAACTTGCCAGCTCCAGGCCTGGCTCATCTTGGAAGTGCATCTTCTAACAGTCAGTCCTTCAGATAAATGCAACCTCATCAGAGATTCTGAGCTAGACCAGCCTCAGCAGGCTTCTTCCCAGATTTCATCCACAAAAATAAACGTTTTCAGACACTACGCTTTGGGTTAATATATTATGCAGCAATAGGTAACTATACAGAGAGTACATTTTCACCTTTATAAAAACTTTAAAGGACTACTCAAATGGAATAAAAAATAAAAAATGCAATGAATCAGAGAAGTCTCTCTACCCAGTGAAAGACAGTGAATTCAAGGTCTCATGGCTTCACAAGGTGCTGAGAATAAGGGGGAATACTTAGACACTAGCATTTCTACCATTTCCTCCAAGGCCCAGGGAACATTGTAGAGGAAGGGGGGAAGAATGCAAGAGCAGAATATAGGAAGAAGGACTTCAAAACAGCATGCTCTGGGCAGGATATCACCGTCACAATCATAAACCTACAGCAGCCACAGATGCCTGCACTGGGTCTGCACAAGAATGGGCACAGAGGGAGGAGGGACTCAAGGGGCTGCGCCTCTCACTGTTAAAATATTTGCTACTGGTAGATTCAGGGAGAGGGTGGTCACTACCTTCAGTTGCGCACCCACCATGCTGCACTGAATAAAACCAAAAGTCATGAATCTGGGAAAGAGACTGGCAGGGAGGAGGAAGGGTTGATAGGGAGAGTAATCAAAATGCATTATAACATAAATTGTCAATCAATAACATTAATAAATAAAAATACAAGGAAAAATACAGATAAGAGTATTTATTGGCACATGGCTTTGGAAATGTAGTTTTGCTATGGGCATAAGATATGTAGAAGTAAACTCTGGAACAGAGAATCTTTAGAACAATTATTAATTTTTTTTGGTCTTTTTGAGACAGAGTTTCCCTGTAGCCCCAGCTGTCCTGGAGCTTACTATGTATGATTTTGAAGACCACAAAGTACTAGGTATAAGTGCTGATCAAGGAGTGAACTGGGAAAAATATACAAGTATTCTTTTTAAAAAATCACATAGAAAATAGTTGATAGTTTAGTTTAGATCAGCTTAAGGTCTGTATCTTCAGAGGCTTTCATAAATGGCCTGTCCTTTATTCCAGAGGCCATATCAGGACAGGCCATAGGCCAAGGGTGTGGATCTGCATTGGTTCTGCTAACACTTGGGAGAGTCAACCTGTGCTCAAGATAGCTTTCAGAGAGCCAGATCTAGGATCCGCCCTGTAGTTGACCTAAATCCCCAAATTCCCCACGAGGAAAAACAGGCCTCTAGGGGCAAAATTAGTTCAGGCCTAGCTCTTATCGCCATCCCCTTAGCCTTGACCCCATGGTCAAGTTCATTCCACGGCATTGTTTATGTGATTGTATTTCAGAATAGGTACTGGAAATTTCTTATCTCTTATAAAAGTCATTTTAATATGCAACTATCATAACATGAAGACTACAGCTACGAAGAAGGAAAATAGAGGGGTTGGAGAGATAGTTCATTCAGTAATATTCTCACCTTCAAGGATGAAGAATTGCATTCAGTCCCCCAAATTCATGTAAAAAAAAAAAAGCCAAACACAATGGCGTGTGTTTGTAATCTTCGTCCTGAGGAGTAGAGGCAGGGCCACTCCTAGCACTCCCTGGCCAGCCATCCTAGCCTACTGGACAAGTTCCAGATGAGTGCAAGGTCAAGAAGAATTAAACGACAAACAAGCAAACAAAAAGCCAAGGTAGATGTCTTCTGAGGGATGACACTTTGACCTTTACAGATGTGCATGCCTCCCCCTCCCCGTATGTACCCCTTCACACACGAACATGCACACACAACCACACGCATACACACACACACATACACACACACACACATATATATATATATATATGGGGAGGCAGGCAATGTTTCAGTATGGTTTATATTCTAGTAAAAGGTTGATAAAATATACAAGACAATGCAATGCTACAAGAGTTAAGGAATGATTAAAGTTAAATTGGCATAGAGGAAAAAGGGATTTATTTTGTCTGAGAGAGTTGGAAAAGCTTTGAATTATGCCTTTCTGATACCCTGTAAAATTTTTATGACATCTTCAAGAATATTGTATGGGAACTTTTTTAATATGATACTTTTATTGATATTTTATGTATTTCAGACATTATTTTTTTAGTTCAATTTAGACATATTCTCCTTTCTCTTCCCCTGATCCCACCCCAGTTCATGCATTCTGCTATACATGTCCCGCATCTTTCTCTCAGTCTTTTTTTTCTTCAACTTGTATTGCATATATATATATATCACCTGAGTTAGAGGATTCTCTTTCTTTCTTTCTTTCTTTCTTTCTTTCTTTCTTTCTTTCTTTCTTTCTTTCTTTCTTTCTTTCTTCTTTCTTTCTTCTTTCTTTTGCCAAAAGATGTCATGTTTTCCCCAAGGAAGTGCTTGAAGACTCCTTCATGGCAAATCCAAACAACCATCAATCTTGCCATAGCTGTCCTGCATTTTTTTTGCATTTACCTGCAAAGTTCATGACGTCATCTTTCTTTACCGCTGAGTAGTACTCCATTGTGTAGATGTACCACATTTTTGTCATCCACTTGTCAGTTGAGGGGCATTTGGGTTGGTTCCAGCTCTTTGCTGGGTCAGGTGGTAGGCTCATTCCAAGTCTTTTAAGGGTTCTCCATACTGCTTTTCATAGTGGTTGTACATGTTTACATTCCCACCAGCAGTGGATGAGTGTTCCCCTTTCCCCACAACCTCTCCAGCATCTGTTGTCTTTTGTTTCCTTGATCTTAGCTAGTTGTATTGGAGTTAGATGATATCCGAGAGTGGTTTTAATTTCCTTAATTATTAATGACATTGAACAGTTTTTAAGATGTTTCTCAGCCATTTTTAATTCCTCACTGCTGAAGACTCTGTTCAGCTCTTTACTCCATCTTTTGAGTAGGTCATTTATCTTCTTCTTTGTTTTTTGAGTAGTTTATATATTCTTGATGTTAATGCTCTGTCAGGTGTATCTCTGGTAAAGATTTCCTCCCATTCTGTGGGTTTTCTCTTCACCTCCTTGATTGTTTCCTTTGTTGTACAGAAAGAAGCTTTTGAGTTTTTTGAGGTCCCATTTGTCAGACTGTTGATCTTACTTCCTGTGCAGCTGCTGTCTGATTTAGAAAGTCTTTTCCTACTCCTATGTCTTGTAGCTTGTTGCTAACTTTTTCTTCTATCACCTTTAGGGTTTCAGGCTTCACATTGAGATCTTTGATCCACTTGTAGTTGATTTTTGTACAGGGTGAGTGGTAGGGGTTTAATTTTGTTCTTCTATAGATGATGATCCAATTTTGCCAGCACCATTTGCTGAAGATGCTATCCTTCCTCCACTGAGGGATTTTTGCCCCTTTGTCAAATATGAGATGGCTGAAATTGTATGAGCTCAAGTATGGATCTTCAATTTTGTTCCATTGTAGACCAGGCAACTTTTAAAATTGATTTATTTTATGTGTATGAGAGTTTTGCCTGCATACATGTAAGTACACCATATGTGTGCAATACACACAGAGACTGGAAGAGGGCACTAGACCTCCTGAAACTGAAGTTACAGATGGTTGTTAGCAGTCATGTGGATGCTGGGAATTAATCCTGGGTCTTCTGTAAGAGCAGCCAGTGTTCTTAACTGCTGGGCCATCTCTTCAGTCATATATATATATATATATATCCTCATATGATTATATATGATATATATATATATATATAATATATTATATATATATATATATTAATTGGTCTTTTTTGAGACAGGTCTCAGTTTAGTCCTGAGCTGTCTGCATCTCACTCTGTATAAAGCAATTTGCATTTTCTTTCTGACACTATCTCTCACACTCAAGAGACTGTGAGAGAAAGAGAATATGTTTGTTATATTCTGTACGTGGTAAGCAGTTTTCTAACTCTAAACTAGAATATACAGCAAATATCAATGTGGTTTTGAAAATATAGGAAGCATGTCTGTAAATTAGGGCTCTCCCAGAGCATTGCAAATGTTCAATTTCTCTATTTTACCTACAGTGTATTTCATTAATGGATGTTATTAGTTTTTTAAGCTGACTCCATTTGCTTCCTTCAAAGACACCAGTTTATAAAAATGATTAAAAAGAAAACTTAAAGGATTCCTTATAGCAATTAAAAAGTGTATTAACAAAGGAAGAATACCTTGTTATAAAGTTGGGAGAGAAGTTTCCATGCAAGACCAAATCTGGTCGGGATCCAAGTATTTTACACTAACATGTACTGCATTCAGGGACTCAAAAGGCCCTGTGTGGTCTCTGGCTTCCATTCAGGTTCAGGGCATCTTGGATTTGACCTTCCTGAAGGACCTTGTCAGAGTTGCCAAGGAAAGGCTGTGTTCCCAGGAAAACAGCTCATTTCCCACCACTCCTTTATGTATCCTCAATAAACACACCTAATTAAGCAGGAAAATATTCAGGCTTTGAAGTCCACTCTGTGAAGGATGCCATGGACAAAGAAAAGTTCAAACAGAACAAAACCCTTGAGTGTGGTCTGAAAGCATTGTTCCTCATAGCAGTGTAACTAAGGAAATCATAATTGTAATGAGGTCAGCTCATTGATGAATTCCTTGCCACCTAGCCCCCCTCCTCCTCCCTGGCTTATCACCTCTAAAGGCCTGCTACTCGCGCCTGAATCACCCCACCTCCCCTCCACCCTGATGAGGCTGCTTCGCCAAAGTGACTTACTTGTTGTAAGTCTAGGACACTTTAGCTCTTGATTTTTGTTATCTTGCTACTAAACCCAAGTGCTAAATATAACACAATAAAAACAGATGCCCCAAGGATAAAAGACTTTTTATGTTTGTGAAATTTCTTTCTTTTTTAATTATTTAATTTGAAGATTTGAAGGTTCATTTTGAAGTCCAATTTGGGAAAAAAACTCATTCCCCTTTCCATGCCCCCCACCCCACCTTAGGATCATGCATTTCCCCTTCCAATACACTGTCTCTTCGTATCACTTTTTCGTGAGCTCTTTTTAAGTTTTTCTATTCAGAGGTTATTATTATTGGAAGAATATTACTGTTTCACGTCAGTTCTCTGTCCCAGTCCTTTCGTTGTTGTTGTTCCCTCCAATTTGTTATTGCAATCAAAATTTGGTATATTATATATATTATATATATATATATGTCAACACTATAGCTAGAATTATTGTCTTCTGGAATACGTTAATCTCCAAATCCATATTCACGATTACATTTTTCCCTTTTTAATTTTATATTACTCTAAAAAAAAAAAAAAATATAAACAACCCTACAATACAAAATACGAAAAAAGTCTGAAAATAAGTTGGTAGGTTAATTCTAGAGCCTGTTAACGGATACTCACATTTATAAAAGCACAGTGCTTTTCAGACTAAAAAAAAAGTATAATCATATTAATGATCGCTCAGTTAGCCTTATAACTTGGGGCTTGGTGCTAGCATCCACAAATATAGAATAACCATCATTGTTTGTTTTTCTGGGACTGTGGTTACTTCACTTAGCATAATGGCTTCATCCATTAACTTGATGAATTCAATGATGTCATTCATTCTTTACCGCTGGATAAAACCCATTGTGTTAGGATGTACCACATTTTCTCTATCCACTCATCATTTACGGTGGCACTTGGGTTGGTTACAGCTCTTCACTTATTTGTGAAGGGAGCTGCCAATAATCATGGATGTGCACTGTTTCTCTACAGTAGGATGATCTTTGGTTTATACCCAGAAGGGTATGACGGGTCAGGATGGCAAGCTCATTTAAGTCTTTCAAGGTTCTCTGAACTGCTTTCCATAATGGTTGTAGATGTTTACATTCCCACCAGCAGTGGATGAGTGTCCCCTTTCCCATACCCCTCTCCAGCATTAGTACATTTTTGTTTTCTTGATCCTAGTTGTCTTATGGAGTGAGATGATATTCTAAAGTGGTTTTAATTCTGCCTCTTCATTAATTATTAGCAATGTGTTGAACACTTTTTAAGATGTTTTTCTAAGCCATTTTACTTCTTCACTTTTGAAGTCTCTGTTCAGCTCTTTACCCCATCTCTTTGAGTGAGTCATTTGTCTTCTTCTTTGCTTTTTTGAGAAATTAAAACATATTTATTATTTTTTATTTTAATGTATAATATATATTGCCTGACCCATCTCAGTGCAATTGCCAGCAGAGTTCAAGAAGAGCATATTAGATGCCCATGGAACTGGAGTTATAGATGATGTAGCCCACAGTGTGTGTTTTGGAAACTGAACCTGAGTCTTATATAAGTACAGTTGGTGCTCTTAACCACTGAGCCGATCTCGTCCTAGCCACCAAAGGCTGTTATTTACCATATTCAAATGTAAACACTTTTACCCTTTCAATGATAGCATCTATTTCCTTTTTCTAAGAGAAAAGTCAGTTATAGCAACATTTTAAAATAAATCTCAGTATAGTGCTTATAATATATGAAAATTTATGCAAACTTATTAAATAATAATTCACATACTATATGATATAAAAACAACTGACTTCTTATCTAATCAGGGTGAAAAGTTTGTTTCGTATATCCTGTCCTTAATAACAGCAAGCTCAAAGTACGTCAACACCTTGGTCCAAGTTGCTGTCTAGACTCGTTAGTCATCTCGATGCTGACTCTGAGCTGAACATGAGATTCACGCATTTTAGCACTTCCCTCAAGCATAACATAGTATAATACTTATGACAATTGGACATTAACCTGAAATTAAGAACAAACCCAATGACTTTTCTTCATCTTTTTAATCATTACATTTAACGACTGTTAACTTATGGTCTTCTCTAATATTTCCCTTTGTTTCTCTATTTCATGCTATTTGCATGTCTGTACCTGTCTGCTTTATCCGAATTCTGCCATTTTTTTCTAGCTTTGTCATAGATTAATACAAGATTGGAAAACCATGTTCTGCCCACCCAGAGCATTTCGCACTGCTGCTATTTCCGTGGCGCACAATAAAATCCCTGCGCCAATACTCCATGTATAGGCACGTGCTCTATTTCTACCTTGTGGGATTAGTCTTTATCTTTTCAGAAACATAGTCTGTATAAAATAGAAGTTATGTAGTATGCAGCCCTCTGCGTCTTTTCTGTTTTGTTGTTGTATGGTCCCTTATACAGACGCTTTTAAGAGTGGCTGTTCAGTAATGGGGAAGGGATTAAGTGTATTTTGTTTTTATTGATTGATTCGTTATTTTGCGACAGTCTCCCGTAGCATCCAGCTGTCCTGAAGCTCATCTCCATTGTACACAGGCTTGGCCTTGAAACACATCAGACCTCTTGTCCTACCCAGTTGCTGGGTATTAAAAGTGTGTATCCACCATTTCTGGCCGGCGGGATTAGTGATTTTATAATCTGTTCAGTGTCCATTCCGGGAATAATTTTGATGTGACAGCTGCATTGTTTACCTATCGTTCAACAACTCTGATGGCTTTATTGTGGGTTTGTTCATAGTTCTAGCGGAAATAATGAACAAAAGCTCTAACTATTTGTTGTGTGGTATGATTTTGTGACAGACCAAGCTATTCATTCTCATTTCGGAATATCTAGGAGTGGAGTAGTTCTTACATAATGTAAGGGTAGAGATTGTTTTGTTGTTTCTAGATGTAATCGTTGTACTTAATTAGAAAAGTTGCCATAGAGCTCGTGATTTCCCAGTTGGCAGTATATAACTTTTTTACTAGAAAAGCATGAATGTGAGTACAAGCTTTATTCGACAAATTTATCGAGACCAACTATTGTTAAAAAAAAATGAAACAAAACAATAAAAGCAAAAAGAAAGATGCAGAAAACCTTACGGGCAGAATTGCGGTACGATACTGCGAGAGTGGCGTTAGTGGGGTTGGGTGGGGGAAGGGAAGGGGCATAGGCCTGAACTGAATTGGAAAAAAAAAAAATGAATAAAAGAAAAATAACAACAAAACATAATAAAAAAAAATAAATAAAAAAAAAAGGAAAATATAAAAAAAAGACAAAAAGCATGGAATATGGACTCTTATGTATGTTCTGTTATATCTTGCCAGAAGTTTATACTTTAGGTTATGTTTTAGTTCATTACATTAGTAGCTCGTTTTAATATGCAGATGAGTCTAGATAGTGTTTTTTTTTAAGCCATCATTATCTGAAGAGCTGGAGATGGTAGTCATCGTAGCGTTAAGAGCCGACTATTGCCTTCCTTGCAAGAGGACCTGTGGTTTACTCGATCAGTCCAGCACTCACCATGGCAGCTAAAGAACCGCTCTTGCAAACTCCATAGAGATTCCACAGGAAACTCCAAAGTTCCAGGGAAGCCATGATTGCCCATCTTCTATGACCTCCGCGGCATTCGCTTCGACATACGTTGCGCAACACAACCTGTACATGCAGACGAAGTACACTCATTGACACATACAAAAATAAACTACTACAATTTAAAAATAAAAAAAATAAGTTGTCTTGAAAATGCCATCATGATAATCCTGTAAGAAGATTTTATGTTAACTCATAAAAAGCTCTTACAAAACATTTTCTTTGAATTAAAAGGTAATAACTAATCTAGAGTTGCTCTAAGACTCTCTCTGACAGATGATCAGTTAATAATTAATTGATAACACTCTATTTCTTATCAGATGAGATAAATATGAAATAGAACCACCATTTCTTTCAGAAAGTAAAAATGAATTCTCATGCTTAGCCTGTGCAGGCACACCTGGACAGGGAGAGACATTCAAATAAAATGGTTCTTATCTCCTCCCAGTTGCAAAGTATCTTTTATGTACTAGATCATGAAATCAGATGATTCACTAAAACTCGTCTTGAATGATTGTAAATTAAACTGTCATAATAGCTTTTGGCTTACATGTTTTAATCTTCACGTATTCGAGTTTTTCAAAATGCTCTGTTTAAAACATTTAGTAAAAGGCTCTCAGTGCTCTTTATTGGCAGAGACAAGAATATTAGCAAGTCTAGTTGATTTCCATTAAGAAGACAGAGCGCTCCCTCTATCTACAAGCTGACAGTTTACTGGCAATAAGGGAAGCTTTTATTGGCCATAAGCATATCACATGGTTTTGATGTAAAGAATGCCTCCTATTTGGTAACAACTAGTTTCTACTGCTGTGTAACCCTGACTGGTGTGACCCCGAGAGAAGAATTCGAGTGTCTGGGCGTCCCTATGGTTCAATGAAGCCATGGAACTATACGAATGTTATGACTTCAGACGTAAGCTCATATCATTGTATAATTCTCATTAGTTCTCATTAATTGGGGTGGATAATGTTATGGTCTGCAAGTTGCTTGCAAAACACCCAAACTATGGTACCCTTGATCCCTGCTTCTAAGGAAATTGCAGGGTAGGCTCTTGTCTGCCTCTGGTAACTCATTGTTGCGAGTGACCATTGATAGCAGTCGTACTTTATGATAGTGTATCTGCTTTCAAAGACCATGAGACTGAACTTAATTCATATACTTGTTGATCTCATTACATGTTGAGTTGTATGTTCCACTTGTTGCTCATACTGTATATACAGTATTACCTAACTTTTTGTTTTTTTTTTGGTTTTTTCTTGCTCTTCATTGGCGAGCTCATAAACCTTCTTGTGAGTAGATAAAACACTGTCAAAAGTTGTCCTGTTACTTCTTATATAGACCATTTTAAAGTAACCCCAACAAGCCAGGTGTGGTCCGTGCATGCCTTAATCCTTAAGCTCTTCGCGGAGGCAAGGTCAGGACGGATCTTTGTTAGGTTCAAGGCCAGGGCCTAGTCTACAAGAGTAAGTTCCAGCCAGCTGTGGGCTACAGGGATACCCTGTCCTGAAAAAACGACAATCAAAAATAAATAAAAAAAAATTAAATAAAATAAACTAAATATGAGAGGAAATAAATCCCACCCCCAACAAAAAGCATAACAGTGGGAAAGCATGGCAGTAAATATAGGATAGGAAGGATACTTGTTTATAGTATGAAGGCGTAAACAAGAAGGTGGAGTCTCACCTTGCTCCACTTCAGCTGGGAAGATGCTTGGTAGTTGGCTTGAATTTTTCAGATGTACCTCTGTCCAGAAAGAACTGTAAGCATGCTTTGAATACCAATTTGGGGTTTACACGTACATTTTAGCAAGTAGAAATCTTTGCAAATACAGAATCTGTTAGTAATAGGATTTGCTCTTTTTGCCACACCTGTTGTATGAAATGGATCATGCATGCCATTGATGTAAAATGACAAGGAGACCTTGTCATGAGGCAACCGAGCACTTTTTTTCCATTTAATAGCTAAGGAATATGATCATTAACTAAGAAAGAAATCTCAGTATGTAAGTATATGGGCTTCAAATACCATAAGTGTTTTAGGGAAACTGGAAAGCCTAGCAGAAGTGCTTATTCATTTATTTATTTATTTATTTATTTATTTATTTATTTATAATATTTGGTCTTTTTTGATACAGGGTCTCCCTGTAGCTCCAGCTGTCCTAAACTTACTATGTAGACTTCAGCTGGCTTTTAACATAATCACAGAGTATCTGCCTGCCTCTGTCCTCCCAAGTGCTAGGAATAAAAGTTTGTGGCCACCTCGCCTGGCTTATTAAATTTTAAATATAATTAATTTAAAATACATTAACATAGATGTTAGATAGCATTGGAATAAACAAGTAGATCTGACTGTTATGAAAAGAATAACTCCATTTGATTTTTTAGTTGTCTTCAAGTCTTGTGGAATCCTGGTTTTTGGTGTTACATTTGTGCAGATCACTTGGCATGCATTTTAAACTGAGTGGGTTCATCTATTCCACTCTTTGTCTTGGCTTCACAGAGTTAATCTTTTTATTAATTCTTCAAGTGCCTGCTTAATAGGTGTTTGCAATCACTGGTTTATCTGTAAATTTCTTTCATCCCAGATAGAGGCTTTTTTTCATGTGATGTTTTTCTTTTTCTTTTTTAGTTTTTTTTTTTTTTTTATTATTTTTTATTTTGTAAATAACACTTTTTTACTATCATGCAGATGTTTAAATGAGAATGGTGTTATTAATGAGAGGATTCTAGATACATCAGTGCACTGAGATATGAGTTAAAGTTACCAGGTGGTAGAAATGTTTTGTGGGAACTCAGCCTTTGAGGGAAAAATGGCATTTCATTCCTGCTGCCCTCCTGTCTGCCTCCTTGTTATGGCGAGGCATCACCCTCTAAGCGTTCCCCGAATTTCTGTTGTGATTCTTCTGCTGAGAAAGAGCATGTTGATTTAACTGTCAAGAAGCTACACATCTTCTTCTGTTTTATTTTCCGAATATGGCTCAAAGATAATTCTGCCAGACTTTCCTCATTCAATTCCATTTATTTTTTGGTGTAAAACCATGAGTTTAGTTTAGAACCACAAAGAGGCTTGAAGGTATTAGTTGGAAAAATAAGCAAACCAGAATTCGACTTACACACACCCCTCAAATAAATGTCAATCTGAACACTTCACGGAGACTGAGTTGCTGGACTTGCCAGCTTTTGATATTTTTGTTTTTGAAGCATTTTATTCAAACCAGCATGGAGGAAAACCTCCAGAATGGATGTTAGAATGGATGAAAGGGTAAGTGCTTTTGCCTTATGACCTGATACACATTTCCACGTATTCCTCTTCTGCCTCACCTTAAGCTCTTTGTATCCCGTCCAGACAAGGCCTTTGCTAGAGTTATGTCAGGCCACTTAGACTACCTATTGTTCAACACTTTCATCCCAAATGGTCCTTCGGTCAGTAAACCTTGTTCTTAGACAAATCCTAGCTTCTTCTATGTTATTAACATATACTAACAGTGCATAATAATGGGATTCAGTGTGATATTTTAATAAAATCTCAGCCATAAAAGGAGTTACCTGTTAACAGCTTATACTTTGTTTCCCTGAAACATTTGACTTTCCTTTAAAGATTTTTGTGTGGAAAAACTTTAATGGAAGAGAACTAGGTTTGTCTTATCTTAGAGGATGATTTCAATCACCAGGTACATCAACAGGAACAAATTTGGTAAAGCATGGGAGCCATGTTAATGTCTCTTAATGTGTACCAAATAAGTGGTCACTGTTTTATTTTTATGTAAATTGGGTCCTGGGAAAGACATTAATCTTTAATGCAGAAAGTTTGCTTGAAACTTAAGAAGCATATTGGGAGAAGTTGAACGTTGAATCCAGAAGTTGAATGTTGAATCCAGAAAGCTGCCAAAATTGCCTGCAGCCAATCTGATTACCAAAAAAGCAGCTCTAAGATCTCATTGCTATATTGACTCCGGAAACAACTCAGTTTTAATTGGATTTAAATAGAAAGCTCTTGGTAGGGAACCTGTGACCTGACTCCCAGTCAGTGTCACCTCTCAATTTTCACCTTGTGGCACAGAGATGAAGTAACAGGTCCCCACCAACAGATGGGGTTCACAGGCCTCCCCACCTTCCTTTGCCCTTGAGGTCTCACATCCTTCATTCTCTAAGGAGAGGAAAAACAAATGTTGCCTATCAGGGGAAAGCTGAAGGGCTGCTGTTCCTGGGAAGGAGTGACAACAAGTCATGAGTTCAAGGGTTCTCAGGCAGAGGAGGGGTCTGCAGACTTCTCGGAGTAAGGGAGAAGATATAAATTTAATAGGAGTCACTGGGTTTGAAGTTCTTCAGTTGTTATGAATAACTGAAGAAGGTTCAAACTTAAATCCCACTTTGGGTCTGTACATCTCTAAATGTCACTTGACACTATACCTTGATACCTGGGAATTCATCTTACGTGCTTTGTCATTTTTAAAGAATGCTTGTTTAGAAGGAGCTGTTGCTCCCCCCGTACTCCAGGTGCCCAGCTGAGCCTCCCTTTCTCATAAGAGCCTCCAATAAATCCCTAATATAATATTAATTTATCCTTACTTTATTTGGTTACCCATACTGGCGGATGTACAATTAATGTCTGCCTTTAGGCACAAGGCGCGCTAAGATGTTTTAAAGCTAAAATTCCTGATTTTACCACTGGTCATTCTTATGGAGTAAGAAGCCTAATTCTTGCCTCAAACAAAAAGTCAGTGATTCATCTCACAAATACTTAGGCATCGTTTAGACAGTTCAGGACATACAGGAGAGTGGATACTAATAAGAATATCCTTCCTCTTTCATAGAACCTACACACATAGCTGTTCATGCACACAGCTGTTCATAGTCATATAGAGTAGAATTTGGACTGCAGCCATACTTTAGAGGACTGGCCAGAATTAGCTTGATCTGTTCATAGAAGAATACCCCCATGGGAGTATTCTCTGAAAGAATATGCTAATTCCTTATGCAAATAAAATGCCTTGTACATTAAAAGCCCACCTATAATAATGTTTCCCTTGAGACCAAACTTACAGCATGAGGTTTTTTTTTTTTAATTAAAGCTAATTTTACAGGAACGTGGGAGAACAAGATGCTAAAAACAAACAAAAGCAGATCCCCTGCCCCAAAGCATTCCCTTTGCTGACATTGCTGGGGATTTCCTCTGGATCTTGGCAGATGATTTACAAAAATGAGCTAACACTTTCAGATGTGGGCCCTTCCTACTCCACCCTGACTTCTTTGTTCCAGAAAAACCATTTTTCTTCTCAAAGAAGCAAATATTTTTTTTTTTTGTTGATGACATAAAGATCTGCTTTCCCCTCTGTTCTGAGCTATGCTTCGAGATTTGAAGTTTCTGGAGGTTTTCTTTTCTATCTTTTCAACATGGTCACCAATTATGGGAACGAGTATGCTCTGTTCTGAGTTTAGAAGCAGTTAATTATGTTAGTGATGATTAATGGGGATTTTCTTCAAGTTTATAATAAAATCCAGAGTCGAGGACTTGCTACAGGCTATGTTTATTGGGTGAACCCATCCCTTCATCACTTGGCTTTTGCTCTCTCTGCATGGGACGTCTGTGGTTGCTTGCTCTGGAGCTACGTGGATGGCTGGGGAGGCTCTGGGCTCCAGTTCCGCCAATGCCACTGGTTATCTCCAGAGTGCTATGAGTCACCTGATCTTATTTAGCTTCAGGTATCTGAATTTTAAAATGAAGAGCCCGTTCTACATTCCTTAAACTCTGCCTCTATAATTGAGGGTGGTGCACTCTATAAGTTAGATCGCTTTGGGAATTGACTTGTGGCTCATTGCCGGCTGTGTGTGTGGACATTTTGGCTTCGGCCCTCAGGCTCCTGTACTTTCTCCCCTTTCCCCATGGGTTTTGCTCGTCACTGTACATCATGTGTGATCTCCTCACCCTTCTGTATCAAGCACTAGAAGCCATCGTAACAGAGCCGAGTGACCCTACAGTTGGAAATGAAAAAATTATTTTGCACTCCTTCCTTCCAGTGCTGTGCAAAAGGTCACGAAACTCCACAAAGACCTCGGCAGGAGACACATGTTCTCCAGGAGAATCAGAAATTCCTTTACTATAACAGGATCTCTGATATGTATACTTAGGATTTATTGTTCTGAACATGATTCTGGGATCCAAAGCTGTATTTTGTACTAATAGCAGGCTGGAAGTAACTTCCATAGAATGTGGGTCAACTCTGGCCATATTGTCTTTTAGAACTCTCCACGTTTGCTTATGGGAGTCCAGCCTGGTTCCTCTGGTTTCACAGAGGCCCCTTTGATGATAGTTCCAACTCTCTGATATTAGCACCTTCCTACTATTTATTTTAGTTAACTTTGTTTGGAGAAACAAGGTTATTGTTATATTTTTGGAGTCTAGACTGAATTCACTGTTTTGTCTACTGGGGCCAGGCCTTGTGGACCTTTCTGCCTCTGTCTTTGAGATCTGGGATTACTTAATGAAATGTTATTACCAACATTGCCTTCCTTTATTTTGTAATTTTTTTTTGAAAGCTATGTGATTATTTGGCCTTAAATACTGGACAGTGTTTTCATATGAACGCACATTTTTATGATGATTAGGATGAATTTATTAGAACTAGAAGCCTAATTATAGATAAAAATTTTACCCCCATTTAATTTTCATCAAGATATGTTTATTCCTAGATTAACTGAGTAAAAATTGGATTCCAAGAGCCCAGTACAACCATTATGCCTTACTAAACTCAGAAAAATTCACAGACATGGCTAAATCACTATAAAATTCAAATTATTTTATCAAATATTCACAGATTATATTTTATTCATGATATTTGGTGCTCAATTTAAGACAGGAGAGAGGTTCAAACTATAGTAAGAGCCCGGCAACCATTAATCTCAAAGTGGTGTTATTTTAACAAAAAAGCTGTATAGTAATCGAACAAAAACTTGATCTATCTGGGAGACTGATGGGATCCAAAAGATTATTTGCCTTTTGTTATGTCCAAGGAGCTTCAGAGCCCAGAAATAGAGAGAGCATCCAGTTCAAGCTGTTCAAGAATGAGAAAACCAATATTAAAAGGTATATAGGTACGTACATGAAAGCCTGGGTATGGTGGTGCACGGCCTGTAATCCCAGCACCGGGTAAGCAGAAGCAGCGAAGATCTCTGTTGAATTCAAGTCCAGCCTGGTCTACATGAAGGAGTCCAGAACAGCTGTCGCCGCTTACGAGCTGGTGCTGAGTGTGTTGTTTGAGACACCGTTGCAGTCCCTGTCTAAACGCTAACAACACACCACACACACACACACACATTACACACACACACACAGCACAACCAAAAAAAAAAAAATACTTAAAAGTACATGAAGTCACCTCGAATGGTAACCCACCCTCGCCCTTACATTGCCTAATATTAAGTAAGAACAAACCTGGATCTCTCAAAGTCAGTCCCTTATATATGAATGTTTATTAATTAATTATGGTATTTTTTAAGTTTTATGGATACTTTTCAAATTCCTACTGCACACGAAGCATGGTGAATTCCTTTGTGTCATCTCGGTTGAACTCTCTCTCATGGTGGGAGATAAGGAATTTCCCCTAGACCTAACCATGCAAGCAAAATCACTAACCACGACTTCTGAAATAACATTCTATGTGTCACAAGAATAAGGGCCACTTTTAGAGATGGATAGAGATGTGTATTTGAGTCTATATTTACAAAATTCCTGTAACCTAATCTGTGCTTAGGAAACTGTGATTCTAAATCACTCCAGCTTTTCATTTGCTAACCTCATGTCAATGAGGAATCAGCTCACATTTTTATTGCTGTTTGTTATGCTTTTAAGTAGAGGGTAGCGAGACTTTTATGTGAAAGCCCTGACGGTAAACACAGTGTAGGTTTTTGTGGACCAGATGGTATACATCATTCTCAGTTCTTCCATTTTTACAAAAACAGGTGGTAGACTAGATTTGGCCATGGGCCACAGTTTGCCCTGTGCAGCATGAAATTAAGAGATAGCATTGCTTTGCTGGCTTCACTTCGACAGAGAGATTCAGGCAACAGCTAAGCCGATGGATCAAAATCTCACAGAGTTGTGTGGCAGGTCAAATTAAGGGAGACACGTTTTTTTAATAATTTTTAAATTTTTATTTATTTTTTGTTATTGTGTATGAATGTACTGTCTGCATGTAGTGTTGGTGACGCCTGTGTTGTGCAATTGCCTCGGAGGTCAGAAGTTGAGGGCCGCAACGGAATTAGATTTCCCTCTTGGTAACTGAAGAGTAGCACCTGGTGCGCCATGTGCTGCGGGGATCGATAACCTCTGAGGTTGCACTCTAAGAGCCAGTGGTTAGGGACTGCTTAGGATCAGGCTTAGTCCATCTGCCTCCAGCCCCAAGAGACACAACTTTATTGATAATGCGATCTCTTGTCTGTATTGGTCAGTTGATTCCTTCCATGAAGTTATGGTCCTTTGTTTTCATGATAACAGCTGTGCACCATGGAAACAATGCCGTGAGTCTAGTATGATTGCCTCAGGTTGGGCACCGGTGGGGTTTTCAGGATTATGAAGCCAATCCTGATTTCATGGAGGTCACCAGGGAATAAATTAGTAGAAAGGTTATGATAGTCATAGAATTGGATCTGATTTGGGAACTTCGTTTTGGCCACTTTTATCTCTGAGTGAAACCCTCCTTTAACCTTAGGCTACCTGGATCATCGTGTGCATCATAGCATTTGTGATTACTCTCACACAGAATAATAAAAGGGAAAAATGGTAGCATTTGGTGTTTGTAAACCTTACGTTTGTTAAATGGAGCATGCTGAGGGTGAAGACTGCTTCAGTACTAGCTGTGGCAAGTTGGCAAAGGCATTCAGCAATCTGGGCCTCTGTTTCCCTCTTCTGTTATGATCCCCAAGGCTCTTCCACTCCAAATACTCTTCGATTCCATTTTCCAGAGCATCCGGAATAATGCCTGAGGTTTCCTATAAAGCTCTTTTAAAAAATGTAATTTATAGTATACTTAAACTCTCTTCCTCTTCGGTAAACCTCTTCTTTCTGATGGAAACCGTTATGCTTCCTCTGATTGTTTGTTTACCAGAATAAAAGGCTTCCTGTGTGTTGCACCGAGTCACTGCTTATACAAGGCGTTTTGACCATAGGATCCAGTGTAGATGACCATTTTGAAGGACAATTCACAAAACATAGATGGCAACTGGACTTAACTTTCACAAATGCTATGGCTAGCTTAAGAAACTAGTCGTTAGTTGGTTATAGAAGATCTACTTGAGATTCCATTTAGAATAATAATTCAGACAGCAAATTCGTGGTAATTTATCCTTGGATCATAAGTGAACAGCACGCATAGAACGATGTAAGAAAAAATAGAGTCTGCAATTGTATATGTTAGGGTCATTAGCTCCCGCACTAAATAAGACTACTTATAGTTTAATAGAACTCAAAATAGATGAAGCTAAGTGACTCTAGATGGAAAAACAGTAAATTGTGCTCATGTGGCTTTATAAATTCTTCTTTTTAATTTTTTAGAATTATTTTTTTTTTATTGATGCTTTGTGTATTTCATTACATCATTTTCCAATTCAGATTCGGCAGTTATATCTCCTTTTCCCTTCCCTCCCACGCTCCACACGCTAACCCTATCCCAGATCATGCATTCTTGCCGTAACTGCGTGCTTCCCTGCATCTTTCTCTGGTTTATTTTTGTTTTGTCTTTGTTTTCCATTTTTTTTAATAGCTAGTGTGATAAAATTTATGAGGACAAGTATCCTTCATGTAAAACCGATGTGCAAGCAGTTGTGCCCAAACCACACAGCTCAAGGCTCCCACCCNTCATTGTGGGCTGGGCCCTTCCACACTGCTCGACCATCAAGACAATACTCCACAGATGTGGCCACAGGCCAATCCAATGGAGCCAATTCCCCAGTTGAGGATCCCTCAACCCAGGTGTGTCAAGTTGACACTAAAGCTATCCAGCACAATTTCTCAGTCCAATTTAGACTCATTCCCGTTTCCATGCCCCCTACCCCACCTGAGTTCATGCATTCTGCCATACATGCCTTGTACCTTATTCTGAGTCTTTTAAAATTTTCATATGCAGAGGATTATTGTTTTGGGGAGAAATTTACTGTTTCAGTCAGTTCTTTGTCCCAGTCCTTTGTTGTTGTTGTTCCCTCTAATTTGTATTGCTCCAAAATATGCATCTATATGTCACACATATAGTAAAATTATGTCATTTGTATGTTAATTCCAAATCATATTTCAGGATTCACATTTTCCCTTTTAATTTTATATTACTCTGAAATATACATACATACCCTCCACCCATATACCAAAATTACGAAGTCTGAAAATAAGTGGTAGGTTAATTCTAGAGCCTGTTAAGGTACTCACATTATAAAAGCACAGTTGCTTTCAGATAAAAAGAAATATAATATTAATGTCGCTCAGTTAGCCTTATAACTCGGTGCTTGGTGCTAGCATCCACAAATGAGAGATACCATTCATTGTTTGTTTTTCTGGGACTGTGTTACTTCACTTAGCATAATGGCTTCATCCATTTACTTGCAAAATTCATGATGTCATCTTTCTTTACCGCTGGATAGAACTCCATTGTGTAGATGTACCACATTTTCTCTATCCACTCATCTGTTGAGGGGCACTTGGGTTGGTTCCAGCTCTTCACTATTGTGAAGGGAGCTGCAATAAATATGGCTGTGCATGTTTCTCTACAGTAGGATGAGTCTTGTTGGTTTATACCCAGAAGTGGTATGACTGGGTCAGGTGGCAAGCTCATTTTGAATCCTTTAAGGGTTCTCTGAACTGCTTTCCATAATGGTTGTATGAGTTTACATTCCCACCAGCAGTGGATGAGTGTTCCCCTTTCCCCATACCCTCTCCAGCATTTAGTATCATTTGTTTTCTTGATCCTAGCCAGTCTTATTGGAGTGAGATGATATCTTAAAGTGGTTTTTAATTTGCCTTTCCTTAATTATTAGCAATGTTGAACACTTTTTAAAGATGTTTCTCAGCCATCTTTACTTCTTCACTTGTGAAGTCTCTGTTCAGCTCTTTACCCCATCTTTTGAGTGAGTCATTTGTTTTCTTCTTTGCTTTTTGAGAAATAAAACATATTTATTATTTTTATTTTATATGTATGAATATATTGCCTGCACCCATCTCATGCAATGCCAGCAGAGTTCAGAAGAGCATATTAGATGCCCTGGAACTGGAGTTATAGATGATTGTTAGCCACAGTGTGGGTTTTGGAAACTGAACCTGAGTCTTATATAAGTACAGTTGGTGCTCTTAACCACTGAGCCATCTCTCCAGCCACCAAAGGCTTTTATTTACATTCAAATGTAAACACTTTTACCCTTTTCAATATGCATCTATTTTCCTTTTTCTAAGAGAAAGTCATTATAGCAACATTTAAAATAAATTCTATATAGTGCTATTAATATATGAAATTATTAAATAATATTCAAACCAGTAGATTAAAAACAACTGACTTCTTATCTAACAGGTGAAATGTTTGTATATCCTGTCTATAAACAGCAAGCCAAGGTCTCAACACCTTGGTCAAGCTTGGCTGTCTAGACTCTGTCATCTCATGCTGGACTCTGAGCTGAACATGAGTCACTTTAGCACTCCCTCAGCTAACTAGTAAATACTTGACTTGGACATTAACCTGAATAAGAACAACCCAACTTTCTTCATCTTTTTATCATTTACATTTAACACTGTTAACTATGTCTTCTCTATTTCCCTTTTGTTTCTCTATTTCCTATTTGTGTACCTGTCTGCTTGATCCGATCTGCCATATTTTCAGTTTGTCATAGTTAATCAAGATGGAAAACATTTCTGCCACCCCAGAGCATTCCACTGTGCATTGTGGCCAATAATTTCCCTGCTCCAACTCCCATGTAAGGCACTGCTCTCATTTCTGACCTTGGAGTCTTATCTTTTCAGAATATCTTATAAATAGAAGTATGTAGTATGCAGCCCTCTGCGTCTTTCTGTTTGTTGTTGTTGTCCTTAACAGAGCTTTTAGTGTCTGTTCATGTAATGCAGGGATTAGTGATTTTTTTTTTTTTGGTCTTTTTTGAGACAGTCTCCCTGTAGCTCCAGCTGTCCTGGAACTCACTATGTAGATCAGGCTGGCCTTGAACACACAGCCTCTGCCTCCCAAGTGCTGGGATTAAAGGTGTATGCCACCATGTCTGGCCCGGGATTAGTGATTTTTATAAGTTAGTGGCATTCCATTATTTATGTGACCCTGCATTGTTTACTTCTTCAACAACTGATGGCTATTTGGGTTGTTTCTAGTTCTAGGAAAATGAACAAAATGTCTCTAAGTATTTGTGTGTGGTTATTTGTGACAACCAATATTTTCATTTCTCTTGGGTAAATAATTAGGAGAGGGATTGTTTTGTTGTCTATTAAGTGAATGTTCAGCTTATTAGAAGTGCCAAACTCTTTTCCCATGTGGCTATATAATTTTTTACTAGAAAAGCATGAATGTGAGTACAAGCTTGTACTCACAAATTATCACCTATTGTTAAAAAAAATGAAAACAAAACAAAAAAGCAGAGAAAGATGCAGAAAACTTACGGCAGAATGCACGATCTGCGATGGGTAGGGGTGGGGTGGGGGGGAAGGGAAGGGGATATATGCCTGAACTGAAATGGAAAATGATGTATGAAATACACAAAGCATCAATAAAAATAAATTAAAAAAAAGAAAATAAAAAAAAGAAAAGCATGAATGTTTAGTTGTTCTGTATATCTGCCAGAAGTTTATACTTTAGGTTTATGTTTTTAGTTTTTAATTGTAGCTGTTTTAATATGAATGAGTCAGATAGTTTTTTTTTTAAACCATACCTCTAGAGGCTGGAGAGGTAGCCTAGCGGTTAAGAGCACTGATTGCTCTTGCAGAGGACCTGGGTTCGATCCCCAGCACCCACATGGCAGCTAAGAACCGTCTGCAACTCCAATTCCAAGAGAACTCCAGTTCCAGGGGAAGCCGATGCCCTCTTCTGACCTCCGCGGCATTGCACGACACGGGCACACAAACCTACATGCAGACAGTACACTCATACACATACAAAAATAAATAAAATTAAAAAAATAAGCCATACCTCTATTCCTTAGAGATTTAGTCCTCATGTGTTAAACATCTTTCTTTAAAAAAAAAAGTCTAAAACTGTATCTGTTCTAAAAGGTAATAGACAATTAAGTTGCTCTGATTTCTTATCAGATGAGATAAAATATAGAAATAGAAACCCACTCTGATTTCTTATCAGATGAGATAAAATATAGAAATTCTCTGCATTTGCTGGGCACATAGGGAACATTCAATAAATGTCTTATCTCCTCCTCTGCAAGTATCTTTTACTCATGAATCAGCATGATCCAAAATTCAATGATGTAAATTAAACCGTCATATAGCTTTTGCACTTTTAGCTTCAAGATTCAGTTTAAGCCTGTTAAACATTTAGAAAGACAGTGCTCTAGCGAGAAGAATATTAGCAAATCTAGTGATCCCATAAGAAGAAAGCCTCCTTATCTACAACTACAGTGTTACTGGAAAAGGGAAGCATGGGCCAAAGCAATCACAGGTTTTGAGAAAGAATGCCTCCATGGTAACATTTTCTCTGCTTGTAACCTGATGGGTGACCCCAGAGGAAAGAATTCAGTGTCTGTGGGTCTTGGTTTCATGAACCATGGAACATAATTATATTGACTACATAATTTATAATTCTATTGATTCTCATTTGGGGGGATAAGTTATGGTCTGCCAAGTTGCTGCAAAACACCAAACTAGTGACCCTTGATCCCTGCTTCTAAGGGAAATGCAGGTAGGCTCTTGTCTGCCTCTGGTAATCTTTATCAGTGGACCATTAAGCAGTCTTACTTTATGAGTGTTTCTGCTCAAAGACAACTGACTTAATATATATTGTTGATTCATTAATGTTGAGTTTATGTTCCACTTGTTGCTCATACTAAATACAGTTTACCTAACCTTTTTTTTTTTTTTTTTTTTTTTTTTTATTATTGGTGGCCTTCCGGCACATCATAACCTTCTTGTGAGTAGAAACACTAGACAAAGTGCTGTTCTTGTAGACCATTTAAAATCCCAACAAGCCAGGTGTTGTGGTGCATGCCTTTAATCCCAGCTCTCGGGAGGCAGAGGCAGGCGGATCTTTGTTAGTTCAAGGCCAGCCTAGTCTACAGAGTAAGTTCCAGGCCAGCTGGGGCTACAGGGAGACCCTGTCTTGAAAAGACAATAAATAAATAAATAAATAAATAAATAAATAAATAAATAAATAAATAAAATCCCAACAAAAAGCATAACAGTGGGAAAGCATGGCAGTAAATATAGGATAGGAAGGATACTTGTTTATAGTATGAAGGCGTAAACAAGAAGGTGGAGTCTCACCTTGCTCCACTTCAGCTGGGAAGATGCTTGGTAGTTGGCTTGAATTTTTCAGATGTACCTCTGTCCAGAAAGAACTGTAAGCATGCTTTGAATACCAATTTGGGGTTTACACGTACATTTTAGCAAGTAGAAATCTTTGCAAATACAGAATCTGTTAGTAATAGGATTTGCTCTTTTTGCCACACCTGTTGTATGAAATGGATCATGCATGCCATTGATGTAAAATGACAAGGAGACCTTGTCATGAGGCAAGAGCACTTTTTTCCATTTAATAGCTAAGGAATATGATCATTAACTAAGAAAGAAATCTCAGTATGTAAGTATATGGGCTTCAAATACCATAAGTGTTTTAGGGAAACTGGAAAGCCTAGCAGAAGTGCTTATTTATTTATTTATTTATTTATTTATTTATTTATTTATTTGGTCTTTTTGATACAGGGTCTCCCTGTAGCTCCAGCTGTCCTGAAACTTACTCTGTAGACCAGGCTGGCTTTGAACTCACAGAGATCTGCCTGCCTCTGCCTCCCAAGTGTTAGGATAAAAGTCATGTGCCACCACGCCTGGCTTATTTTTAAAAATATGCATTAACATAGAGATAGCATTGGAATCAAGAGATCTGACTGATGAAAAGAATAACTCCATGTTTGATTTCTTTAGTGTCTCAAGGCTTGTTGGAACCTGGTTTTTGGTGTACATTTGCAGATCACTGCAGGGCCATTTTAAACTGAGTGGTCATCTATCACTTCTTTTCTTGGCCCACAGAGTAATTTTTATATCTTCAAGGTGCTTAATAGGTGTTTGCAATCACTGGTTTATCTGTAAATTTCTTTCATCCCAGATAGAGGCTTTTTTTCATGTGATGTTTTTCTTTTTCTTTTTAGTTTACAAAGCACTTTCATCTAAATTTCTGTAGAATAAACTTTTTTTACTATCATGCAGATGTTTAAATGAGAATGGTGTTATTAATGAGAGGATTCTAGATACATCAGTGCACTGAGATATGAGTTAAAGTTACCAGGTGGTAGAAATGTTTTGTGGGAACTCAGCCTTTGAGGGAAAAATGGCATTTCATTCCTGCTGCCCTCCTGTCTGCCTCTGTTTGGGAGGCACACCCTTCTAAGCCCGAATTTCTGTGATTCTTCTGCTGAGAAAGAGCATGTTGATTTAACTGTCAAGAAGCTACACATCTCCTTTCTGTTTTATTTTCCATGCTCAGATATATTCTGATGACTTTCTAATCCATTTATTTTTTTTAAAACCATGGTTTATTAGGACAAAGATGAATGTATAGTTTGATAAGCAAACCAGACGATTCAACACCCCTCAATATTCACTGAACATCACAGACTGAGTGCTGGACTTGCCAGCTTCTGTCATTTATGTTTGAAGCATTTTATCATAACCAGATGGAGAAAATCCAGAATGGATGTTAGAAATGAAAGTGGAAGTGCTTTTGCCTTTAGAGGCCTATACACATTTCCAGTATTCCTCTTCTGCAGTCCCCATTATCTTAAGGCTCTTTGTCCCGTCAGACAGGCCTTTTGCTAAGTATTGTCAGATCTAGACTACCTATTGCAACACTTCATCCAAATGTCCTTCGTCAGTACTTTGTTCCTGCTATCCTACTCTCTATGTTTTTATTAACATATACTAACAGTGCATAATAATGGGATTCAGTGTGATATTTTAATAAAATCTCAGCCATAAAAGGAGTTACCTGTTAACAGCTTATACTTTGTTTCCCTGAAACATTTGACTTTCCTTTAAAGATTTTTGTGTGGAAAAACTTTAATGGAAGAGAACTAGGTTTGTCTTATCTTAGAGGATGATTTCAATCACCAGGTACATCAACAGGAACAAATTTGGTAAAGCATGGGAGCCATGTTAATGTCTCTTAATGTGTACCAAATAAGTGGTCACTGTTTTATTTTTATGTAAATTGGGTCCTGGGAAAGACATTAATCTTTAATGCAGAAAGTTTGCTTGAAACTTAAGAAGCATATTGGGAGAAGTTGAACGTTGAATCCAGAAGTTGAATGTTGAATCCAGAAAGCTGCCAAAATTGCCTGCAGCCAATCTGATTACCAATAAAGCAGCTCTAAGATCTCATTGCTATATTGACTCCGGAAACAACTCAGTTTTAATTGGATTTAAATAGAAAGCTCTTGGTAGGGAACCTGTGACCTGACTCCCAGTCAGTGTCACCTCTCAATTTTCACCTTGTGGCACAGAGATGAAGTAACAGGTCCCCACCAACAGATGGGGTTCACAGGCCTCCCCACCTTCCTTTGCCCTTGAGGTCTCACATCCTTCATTCTCTAAGGAGAGGAAAAACAAATGTTGCCTATCAGGGGAAAGCTGAAGGGCTGCTGTTCCTGGGAAGGAGTGACAACAAGTCATGAGTTCAAGGGTTCTCAGGCAGAGGAGGGGTCTGCAGACTTCTCGGAGTAAGGGAGAAGATATAAATTTAATAGGAGTCACTGGGTTTGAAGTTCTTCAGTTGTTATGAATAACTGAAGAAGGTTCAAACTTAAATCCCACTTTGGGTCTGTACATCTCTAAATGTCACTTGACACTATACCTTGATACCTGGGAATTCATCTTACGTGCTTTGTCATTTTTAAAGAATGCTTGTTTAGAAGGAGCTGTTGCTCCCCCCGTACTCCAGGTGCCCAGCTGAGCCTCCCTTTCTCATAAGAGCAAAACCCAAGAAATTTTATCCATTAGGACACTGGCGCTTAGCAACCCAAGATGTTTTAAAGCTAAAATTCCTGATTTTACCACTGGTCATTCTTATGGAGTAAGAAGCCTAATTCTTGCCTCAAACAAAAAGTCAGTGATTCATCTCACAAATACTTAGGCATCGTTTAGACAGTTCAGGACATACAGGAGAGTGGATACTAATAAGAATATCCTTCCTCTTTCATAGAACCTACACACATAGCTGTTCATGCACACAGCTGTTCATAGTCATATAGAGTAGAATTTGGACTGCAGCCATACTTTAGAGGACTGGCCAGAATTAGCTTGATCTGTTCATAGAAGAATACCCCCATGGGAGTATTCTCTTGAAAGAAATGCTCTAATTCCTTATGCAATATAAAATGTGTAATTAAAGCCCACATAATAATGGTTTCCCTTGAGAAAACTTACAGCAGAGTTTTTTTTTTTTTAATTAAAGCTAATTTTACAGGAACGTGGGAGAACAAGATGCTAAAAACAAACAAAAGCAGATCCCCTGCCCCAAAGCATTCCCTTTGCTGACATTGCTGGGGATTTCCTCTGGATCTTGGCAGATGATTTACAAAAATGAGCTAACACTTTCAGATGTGGGCCCTTCCTACTCCACCCTGACTCTTTTCCAGAAAAATCCATTCTTCTCAAAGAAGCATGATTTTATTTTTTGTTGATGACATAGATCTGCTTTCCCCTCTGTTCTGAGCTATGCTTCGAGATTTGAAGTTTCTGGAGGTTTTCTTTTCTATCTTTCAAATGTACAATTTTGGAACGAGATGCTGTTCTGAGTAGAGCAGTTAATATTTATGATTAATGGGGATTTTCTTCAAGTTTATAATAAAATCCAGAGTCGAGGACTTGCTACAGGCTATGTTTATTGGGTGAACCCATCCCTTCATCACTTGGCTTTTGCTCTCTCTGCATGGGACGTCTGTGGTTGCTTGCTCTGGAGCTACGTGGATGGCTGGGGAGGCTCTGGGCTCCAGTTCCGCCAATGCCACTGGTTATCTCCAGAGTGCTATGTAAGTCACCTGATCTTATTTAGCTTCAGGTATCTGAATTTTAAAATGAAGAGCCCGTTCTACATTCCTTAAACTCTGCCTCTATAATTGAGGGTGGTGCACTCTATAAGTTAGATCGCTTTGGGAATTGACTTGTGGCTCATTGCCGGCTGTGTGTGTGGACATTTTGGCTTCGGCTCAGGCCTGTGACTTTCTCCCTTCATGATTTGCGTCACTTACATCATGTGTGTATCTCCTCACCCTTTGTATCAAGCACTAGAACCACGTAAATGAGGCACGAGTGACCCTACCAGTGAAATGAAATTAGTGCACTCCTTCCTTCCAGTGCTGTGCAAAAGGTCACGAAACTCCACAAAGACCTCGGCAGGAGACACATGTTCTCCAGGAGAATCAGAAATTCCTTTACTATAACAGGATCTCTGATATATATACTTAGGATTTATTGTTCTGAACATGATTCTGGGATCCAAAGCTGTATTTTGTACTAATAGCAGGCTGGAAGTAACTTCCATAGAATGTGGGTCAACTCTGGCCATATTGTCTTTTAGAACTCTCCACGTTTGCTTATGGGAGTCCAGCCTGGTTCCTCTGGTTTCACAGAGGCCCCTTTGATGATAGTTCCAACTCTCTGATATTAGCACCTTCCTACTATTTATTTTAGTTAACTTTTGTTTGGAGACAAGGTATTGTTATATTCTGGAGTCTAGACTTGAATTCACTGTGTTGTCTACTGGGGCCAGCCTTGTGGACCTTCTGCCTCTGTCTTTTGAGATCTGGGATTACTAATGAATGTATACCAACATGCCTTGCCTTTATTTTTGTAATTTTTGAAAAGCTATGTGATTATTGGCTTAAATACTGACAGTGTTTTCATATGAACGCACATTTTTATGATGATTAGGATGAATTTATTAGAACTAGAAGCCTAATTATAGATAAAAATTTTACCCCCATTTAATTTTCATCAAGATATGTTTATTCCTAGATTAACTGAGTAAAAATTGGATTCCAAGAGCCCAGTACAACCATTATGCCTTACTAAACTCAGAAAAATTCACAGACATGGCTAAATCACTATAAAATTCAAATTATTTTATCAAATATTCACAGATTATATTTTTATTCATGATATTGGTGCTCAAAAAGACAGAGAGATTCAACATAGTTAAGAGGCACCATTAATCTCAAATGTTTTATTTAACAAAAACTTAGTACATCAAAAACTTGATCTATCTGGAACTGATGGGATCCAAAGATATTTGCCTTTGTTAGTCCAAGATCAGAGCCCAGAAATAGAGAGAGCATCCAGTTCAAGCTGTTCAAGAATGAGAAAACCAATATTAAAAGGTATATAGGTACGTACATGAAAGCCTGGGTATGGTGGTGCACGCCTGTAATCCCAGCACTCGGGAAGCAGAAGCAGGAAGATCTCTGTGAATTCAAGTCCAGCCTGGTCTACATAGTGAGTTCCAGAACAGCTGGGGCTACAGCTGTGTGAGTGTGTGTTTGAGACAGGGAGTCCCTGTCTTAAACACACACACACACACACACACACACACACACACACACACACACAAAAAAAAAAAAAAATACAAAAAGTACATGAAGTCAGTTAACTATGTTCACATTGCTAAGTAAGAACAAACCTGGATCTCTCAAAGTCAGTCCCTTATATATGAATGTTTATTATTATTATTATTTTTTAAAGTTTTATGGACTTTTCAAATCTACTGCACACGAAGCATGGGAATTCCTTTGTGTCAGCTCGTTTGCTCCTCATGGTGGGAGATAAGGAATTTCCCCTAGACCTAACCATGCAAGCAAAATCACTAACCACGACTTCTGAAATAACATTCTATGTGTCACAAGAATAAGGGCCACTTTTAGAGATGGATAGAGATGTGTATTTGAGTCTATATTTACAAAATTCCTGTAACCTAATCTGTGCTTAGGAAACTGTAATTCTAAATCACTCCAGCTTCTCATTTGCTAACCTCATGTCAATGAGGAATCAGCTCACATTTTTATTGCTGTTTGTTATGCTTTTAAGTAGAGGGTAGCGAGACTTTTATGTGAAAGCCCTGACAGTAAACACAGTGTAGGTTTTTGTGGACCAGATGGTATACATCATTCTCAGTTCTTCCATTTTTACAAAAACAGGTGGTAGACTAGATTTGGCCATGGGCCACAGTTTGCCCTGTGCAGCATGAAATTAAGAGATAGCATTGCTTTGCTGGCTTCACTTCGACAGAGAGATTCAGGCAACAGCTAAGCCGATGGATCAAAATCTCACAGAGTTGTGTGGCAGGTCAAATTAAGGGAGACACGTTTTTTAATAATTTTTAAATTTTTATTTATTTTTTGTATGTGTATGAATGTACTGTCTGCATGTAGGTTGGTGCGCCTGTGTTGTGCAATGCCTCGGAGGTCAGAAGAGGGCAACGGATTCCCCTGGAACTGGAGTTAAAGATGGTTCTCAGCCGCCATGTGGCTGCTGGGGATCAAACCCAGGTCCTCTGAAAGAGCAGTTGGAGCTCTTAACCACTAGTCCATCTCTCCAGCCCCAAGAGACACATTTTATTGATAATGGATCTCTTGTCTGTATTCATTGTCCATGAAGTTATGGTCCTTTGTTTTCATGATAACAGCTGTGCACCATGGAAACAATGCCGTGAGTCTAGTATGATTGCCTCAGGTTGGGCACCAGTGGGGTTTTCAGGATTATGAAGCCAATCCTGATTTCATGGAGGTCACCAGGGAATAAATTAGTAGAAAGGTTATGATAGTCATAGAATTGGATCTGATTTGGGAACTTCGTTTTGGCCACTTTTATCTCTGAGTGAAACCCTCCTTTAACCTAGGGATGGATGCATGTGTGCATTCATGCATTTGTGATACTCATACCAGAATGGTAGCATTTGGTGTTTGTAAACCTTACGTTTGTTAAATGGAGCATGCTGAGGGTGAAGACTGCTTCAGTACTAGCTGTGGCAAGTTGGCAAAGGCATTCAGCAATCTGGGCCTCTGTTTCCCTCTTCTGTTATGATCCCCAAGACTCTTCCACTCCAAATACTCTTCAATTCCATTTTCCAGAGCATCCAGAATAATGCCTGAGGTTTTCCTATAAGCTCTTTTAAAATGAATAGTATATAAACTCAGTTCTTTCCTCTCTAAAACCTCTTCTTCTGATGGAAAACCGTATGCTTCCTCTGATTGTTTGTTTTACTCAGAATAAAGGCTTCCTGTGTGTTCACATCACTGCCATACAAAGGCGTTACCATGGTCCAGTGTAATGACCATTTTGAAGGACATTCACTAAAACTGTGGCACTGGACTTCTTTCACAAATCTTGCTGCTTTAAGAAACTAGTCGTAGTGGTTTGAAGATCTCTGAGTTTTGAGATAATATTCACAGCTTTTTTGGATTTTCTTTGACCTTGAAGCAGATAGGATTGAAGAAAAATAGAGTTAGAAATGAGTTAGGGTCATAGACCCCTAATGAGAACTTAAGTATTTAGACTCATGATTGAGCTAGTTGAGATGCTCATGGTTTGGCTTTATATTCCTTCTTTTTTTTAATTTTTTAAAATTTTTTTTTTTTTTTTTTATTGATGCTTTGTGTATTTCATACATCATTTTCCAATTCAGTTCAGGCATATATCCCTTTCCCTTCCCTCCACCCCACCCCTACCCATCCCAGATCATGCATTCTGCCGTAACTTTTCTGCATCTTTCTCTGGTTTTTTTGTTTTGTTTTGTTTTCATTTTTTTTAACAGTAGGTGATAATTTGTGAGTACAAGCATCCTTCATGTAAAACCAATTTGCAAGCAGTTGTGCCCAAACCCACACAGCTCATGGGTCCCACCGTCCAGCAGGAGGGGCTTGAATGTTCAATCAAGTTGACTATATTCCTTCTTAAAAGAGTTATCCTGTTGGTAGAAGTTAGGCATAGAAAGGAATTGAAAATGACCAGGAAGACTTTAACCTCAAGTTATTTCTGATCTCGGCACTTATACTTCTAGAGCTTAAATAATACAGTTTGATTTCCCTGAGTAATATAAAAATTTGCTGTTAAAGAAGAAACTTCTTAATTCTTCATTAGTTTTTACATCTTAAGAGTAATTAGTTCTAGAACTTGGTGACAAGGTCTGGAAGGAGTTATAAAGTTTAGAGCCAGCAATATATTAATGGCAGTCATATTCATTCAGTGGACACAACCACCATGAACAGGCTTCAGAGTGAACTCTCAGGACCACCAATGTTTAATGGCTAAATATATGAATTTGAGGTTATGATGAAAAGGATTAGCCAGAGAAGCAGGGCACTGCTTGACAAAGGCAGTTGTGGTCAGTAGAGTCTGAGGCTGCCAAAGTTCAAGCAAGATGTAGGGTCTACCAAACTCAGTGCTGTATAGTCACTGCTCACTTTACACCTTGGCCTCCTTTATGGAACTGACACGGAAGTGATTTCATAGTCAGCCGAAGTTTGAGGGAAACAGAAGCATCGAGTAGACACCGTTGAGAAGTTTGGCTATGGAGGAGAACAGCAGAGGGGAGGCAGGATCTGGAAGACTCCGAGGTCAGCTAAGGACAATGTTTTGTTCCTGATTTTAAGAGGAGGAAACTTTTAGTAGTTTAACTGTGACAGAAAGAGAAAAGCTGAATAAAATTGAACAGAGTAATTGTCCTGGAAAATGTGAGAATGAATAATATGTAGATTAGAACTAAAGGAAATATCTTTATATGTGAAGAAAATTCCTAAGCTGTAAAAGAGAGGAAGTGGTGGGTGCTGAAATGGACGGGTTTGCACTTTGAATTGTGAGGACTTGAGTTTTTGTTCAGTGGCTTCGGTTTTCCTGAGTGAGGGGGTAGAGAGTAGTTGAGGAGGCTGAAAGTTTTGTATGATCATGAGAAGAAGCTGGGAATAACGTGCAGATTCCCTTGGAGTGATCAAGAATTCAGCAATGCCATCTATGCTGTATAATCTTTATAGGCAATGGATGCAGGTGCCAGAAAAGCAGATATTGGGCTCATTCAGGGATGGAGGTTGAGATAGTGCCAGGAGGTTGTGACGAGGAAACTATGTGGGACACATAATTTGGTGTTTTGCAAGACTATGATCTTAGTGATGCACCCTGGGCTTAAAGGATGACCCTAGAAGCACCTGCTGGCCTAAGAAGGAGTGAAGGAGTCACCTCACTGAGGTTTTCCAATGATGTTATAGAGTAACTACAGTGCAGTGGCTAAACAAGCGAGAAGAGGTAATTAGAGACAGATTCTCAAATTAGTAGTTTTGGAGGTGGAACAAATTTACTGCTGGTAAGTTTAAGGTTGACTTATGTGAGAATGTCTTAAAGTTATTTTTTGGTGCACACTGACATTTTGTGTTTGTCTTTTTGTGTCACAGTAGTGATATCATCTGATCTGGGTTAGTGACTTGTTTTACTTCTAATTGTGAATAAGGGTTTCTCCTTCCTGTGATATTTTATGTTCATCTTGGTATCCCATCTATCCTTGTACCCCAGCATCCTTTTCCTTGTGCTTGTCCTCTCAATTCCTTGTTTAGTTCCTGTTGCTGGCAACCTCAGCCCCGTACAGTGAAGTATCACATCTTAGCAGATGTGTGATCTGTATCTGAGCCCCGGAGAGCATTCCATACTTATCTTCTAGTTTCCTTTTTAAAATGTTAAGTTAGCAAATAAAGTGATTGATATCTTGAGAGCATTTTCATACCTATGGTATTAAACTTTGTTCACGGATCTATTTATTATCAACACACAGGTAACTTCTGTTTCTGAAATTGACTCAGATTCACAATTGAAAATCCAGGTGTGATGTTGGGTAGCTGGGGTGGTATATTAGTTGAGTATATCCTTTCAGTGCCTGAATCAGGTCCTAGATAATTCCTTTCTCCACATAACTGATACTATATGACTTATTTGCTGAGCATCACTATTAATGAAGCATGCCTTTGAATAGCCAGATGTAAAGACATAGAACTGCTGTCATAAGGGACTACAAACTTAGCAGTTTAAACTCAACTAATGTACTATCTCATAGCTCTCTGAAGGTCAAGATCTAGGTAGGACTGACTGGTTTCTCTGCTCCAGCTCATAGGAGAAGACTGAAATGAGGGTGTTAGCGGGTGTGGGGAAGTCCTGGAAGCTCAGGAAGGAGACTCCATTAAAAGCTGTTCATGTTCTTCAGAGACTCATGCCCCATGTGGTCATAAGACCGAGGATGCTGCTTTTCATTGGCTGATGACTGAGTGTCATTCTGAGCATGTGAAGGCTACCTGCATTTTTCGTCATGTGAATCCTTCATCTTCAAAAAACGTCTACTTTTAGGTCTTTTCATGGTGTCCTAGAGCTTTCCCATGCTCTGTCTATATAGATTTAAAAAATTATCATTAGCCATTGCTGAGTTAGCCCATTCCTGTCACCATGATTCTCTGTCACGTGATCCATTCTATTGGTAAGGTTTTCATTGCCAGCATAATTTCAGTTTGGCTTTAATTGAGTAACTCTATCTCTGTATTGAATTCTATTTTCATATCTTGGAATGACTTCCTTATTTCATTTACCTCTTATTTTCTTAGAATATACTTATGTCTTCTTTAAGTTATTTGACCACACTTCTAATCATTCTTTATAATTCATTGTCTTAAAGTTCTTCCAGATTGTTTTCAGTAGTGGCCATTATTATCGGATTAATAATTTATGTAGGGTACATGCTGTTTTGTTTTTTTGTGTGTGTTTTGTGATTTTTCTGTGCACAAGGTGTCACTTGTACATCTGGGGTACTTTGTTGATTTAGTTTTCTTTCTTCCTCCCTCCCTCCCTCCTTTTCCTTTTTGTTTAATCTCCCTTTCCTCTTTTAATAGACACATTTATGGTTCAGGAGATTACTAACCTAGGTCTTAGTAGGGTTGACTTGCCTGACTGTTTGTGGGGCTGTTGAAGTTCCAGAGTGTCTTAGGCAGACTGAAGCCTGGGTCTCTTACTTGCTGTAGGAGGCTGTGTAGGGTGGGCTCTTAGGGGAAAACTCCTGGGAGTTTTAAGTGAGCCTGGTGCAGGAGACTATGGCTGACTGTGGAACATAATTGTCACATGGTGTAGGCAGGCCTAAGCAGGGGAAGCCCAAATTTTTACCTGGTGCTGAGGGTTCACTAGAGCATATAAGGGGGTGTAAGTAGGGGAAGCTGGAATCCTCTGTCTGCTGTAAGAGCCCATGTGGGCTGGGCTCCTGATGTTGGAAATTCCCAGGTCACATAGCAAATCTGCTTTTAAAGGGGTCATGTGATTAGACTAAGACCATACAGATAATCCATGAGAATTTCCCCTTTTAAGATCCATAACCTTCGGTCTAGGGAGGTGGCTCAGTGAGTAAAACACTTGACTTGCAAACACAAAGACCTGAGCTTGACTGCCAAGCACCCAGATAAAAATTTGGATAAAGTGGTGGCCTATCTGCATTGCCTGCACTCAGCAGGCAGGGCCAGGGAATCCCCGGGGCAAGGTAGCCTGCTCCACTAACTGAATCAAAAAGCTTTGGGTTCAGCAGGAGACTTTGCCTCAGTAAATAAAGTGCAGAGTAGTCAAGGAAGATATCCAATGCCAGCCTCTGGTCTCCACATTCACACATGCACAGTCCATGTGCACACTTGTGTTCACACACATGCACATGAAAAGTGAGAACATACCCCGGCCTCACACTCCATAACATTAATTACACAAGCAAAATTCATTTGATCATTTACCATAGCTTTGCTCTTCTATTAATAATGTGCCTTTCTTCTGCATGTGTCTTTTTGCTTTTTATCTTCCATTCTGGCTGTGTTTCAGCTGTCTGAAGGTATGCGTAGTTGCCGTCACTGCTTCTGTTTGTGTCTATCCTGTTTGATTTCCTCTGAACTTCTTGGACATGTACTTTGACATCTGCTATTGATCTAGAAGAATTTTAGCTCTTTCTTCATATAATTTTCCTGTCTGCTCTTTCCTGAGTTTCCAGTTACATGCATATCAAATTAGGTTCTATTGTAAAGGAGGTGAAATTGATTCAAGTATATTCATACATGAGACTGTCAAAATGAAGCCCATTACTTTCTGGAATCACTATTTGCTAAAACATTATTAAATAAACATATTCTTCAACTTGGAGTATTACATTCAATTTTACTTAAAATTCCTTTTTCTGTATTTCTCTTACCATGTTATTTATTATATTCAACTTGATTCCTTTTATATTTTTTGAAGTTATCATCCGATAATATATACTAACAAGCTTTTCTACTATACTATAATCATATTTGTCACAATTTAAATTTAAATTCTCTGGATGATAGTTCCAATATCTGTGCAATATCAAATCTGGCTCTATCGAATGTTTTCATAGTATGTTTTTCTTGCTCCTTTATAGATGCATGCGTGGTATGGCTGGATCTTTTTCTAGCTCTTTGAGGAATCTCCACACTGATTTTCATAGTGGCTGTGCCGTTTTGCACACCCACCAGCAGTGAATACACGTCTCACTCTCCTCGTATCCTTATCAGCATTTGCCACTGTCTGTTTTTTTGGATCTTAGTCATAACGAATGTTTTAAGATGAAATCTCAACGTGGTTTTAATTTGACTTTTTCTGGTGGCTAAAGATGTTGAACATTAAAAATATATTCTCAGTTTTTGTATTTTGTGTTTTAAGAGTTCTACTTGCTCCAGTTTTTAATTGGGTTATTTTGGGGCTTTTTTGGTATCTATCTATCTATCTATCTATCTATCTATCTATCTATCTATCTATCTATCTATCTATATCATCTATCTATCATCCATTTATTGATTTAGTTCTTTGTATACTCTAGACACTAATCCTCTGTCAGATGTATATTTGGTAAAGACTTTCTCCCATTTTATAGGTTGACTCTTCACTCAAATTGTGGTATCCTTTGCTGTACAGAACTTTTTAATTTCACAAGGTCCCATTTGTCAATTGTTTCCCTTAATGCCTGGGTTATTGAGGTTCTGTTCAGAAAGCCCTTTCCTGTGCCTCTAAATTCTCTAATTTCTCCTCTATTAGATTTGGGGTATCTCTGTTATTTGTTATTTAGTGCTTTATTAGTCCATGGGTAGGCGACATGGTGGATACCTCTGTTCTAATTCAGTCTTAGTCTGAAGTAAGTAAGTACATACTGGGTCTTCGGGAAGGAGTCAGCTGAGTGATCCTGTTCCCACCCTATATCTCTAGTAGTCTGGGTCTACTTTTGTCACTCTCCCAGGGATAGTTCATGTTCTTATTCCCTTCTCCTAGATGCAGTTGATGTTCAACCTTGCTGTGCTCCAAGGACAGATTGTCCTTCTGCTGTGGGTTGGCTTGTGTCTGTAAAGGAAATGCGGGTGGGATGTGCTAAGGGAGCTTTATGACTTTACCTTCCCTAGCCTTGCACCCAAACACTTTCCAAAACTGCTTCTGCTTCCAATTCGAAGAAGCTTCAAGTTAAATCCAAATTCTCCATGTGTCTTTGGTTCTCAGAGGAGTTCTTTATTCTCCCAACGGCCTGCACTAGGTCTTTGGGAATTCATTAATATTTTAACTCACATTCTTACTGGCTTCTGTGCTGAGCAGTGCCGTCTCTCCTTGTGTGTGTTTCTTTCCTTCTTACATTTCAGACCTTCCTGCAATCTCAGCTTCCATCAGTTTTAGGTACAGTGCCAGTTTAGGATTATTTGGTAGTCTTTCTTGTTCTTTTCATTGTTAGAAATCTGAAAATTGTATTCTTCACAGCATGCTATATACTAAAGGGAAATTAGAAGTCCAATGTTTGGGGGAAGTTTGAAATATTTTTACAGTATATTTCTGTTTTGGAACTGCAGATAGGCAGAAGAATTTTATTACATGGTAGAATTATTCCAAGTAAAACCACTGCATGTTGCTTATTCCTCTTGTTAAGTCCATCCTCAAACAACACTCTTTCTAAAGAGAGGTTGGAAAGAAAAGGCGTGTTCTGGCAGTCATATCTCTGGCTCTCAACGTCTGTCTCCACTCTCCATCTCGTGTTTCTCTCTTATTCTCTTTTACTTCTTGATTGCACCAGCCACGTGTTTCTGATTTGGGCTAATTGAATGATCAAGCCCTCATGCATGAATCAGCGTGTGTACTGTGCTCCAGCACCTTCTCTGCTTTGTGGGCTGAGCTGTGAGCGACGGACAGCCCAGGATCAGTCATGCTTGATTCCCCTCTTGAAGTGACCTCACATCTCTGCCCTTTTCCTCCCTTGTCTGGGGTTGCTCCTTGCTCACTGGCTGCTCTTCAGTCTCCTGTGCTGATTCACTCTTGTCTTACCAATGTCTTAAACTGGAGCATCTCAGGACTGAAACTTTGGATCTCTTCTCTCACGTCCTCTTGGCCTCTTCATGATCTCATCTAGTCTCATGATTTTCAAAGGATCTTAAACTAACAAGTTGAAAATTTCTCTCTCCAGTACTGACCACTCCCTTCAACTTCAGACCCATTTAATCAACTTCCTATTCAACATGTCTACTTGGCTTTCTAATGCATACTAGGATTTAGTACATCTTAAACTAAGACTCTGAGAGTATTCTATCCTTAACTTTGTACTGTGGCCTTTCCCACTCAGTTAAAGACTACTCCATCATTCTCTTCACTCTGTCCAAAAACTCTGAAGACAGTTGTGACTCTTTTTATTCCCTTTCTTGGGTATATCACCCATGATTTATTTATAAATCTTTGAAGCTTTACTTTCATATTTTATACAGAATTTAGAGTTCTCTGTTTTATAACATTCTTTACTACCTTAATTCAAACTACAGTCACCAATAGCTTAGATAATTGGCATAGATATGTAACAGCCTCTCAACAGAGCACTCCCAGTGATCCTGCTAAGTTAGGAATGAACTCTTACCACCTCTGCTGAAAATCTCTCACAGGTTACACAATAAAGCCTCAGGCTTCCCACGGTACTATGAACTTGGTTCAGTTGTCTTTGGTTGTTCCTCCCATGCTTTCCCCCTCATTGGTCTTCTCCAGCCACAGTAACCAGGCATGCTCCTCTTTTTCGGCTTCACACCTCTTGTTCCTTTACCTAGCACACCTGAAAGATGAGCTGCTTACCTTTCATTGTGTCATTATCCTAAAGTGAAGCATTCTCCTTTTCTTTGTGAAAGGTCATGTGCCTGAACTTCTTTAAACTTCCTTCCTTCCTGGTCTGCCCATCCTCTCCCTTCCTCCATGGTCTGCCCATCCTCCCATCCTCCATGGTCTGCCCATCCTCTCCCTTCCTTCCTGGTCTGCCCATCCTCTCCCTTCTTCCATGGTCTGCCCATCCTCTCCCTTCCTCCATGGTCTGCCCATCCTCTCCCTTCCTTCACGGTCTGCCCATCCTCTCCCTTCCTCCATGGTCTGCCCATCCTCCCATCCTCCATGGTCTGCCCATCCTCTCCCTTCCTCCGTGGTCTGCCCATCCTCTCCCTTCTTCCATGGTCTGCCCATCCTCTCCCTTCCTCCATGGTCTGTCCAACCTCTCCCTTCCTCCGTGGTCTGCCCATCCTCTCCCTTCCTCCGTGGTCTGCCCATCCTCTCCCTTCCTCCGTGGTCTGCCCATCCTCTCCCTTCCTCCATGGTCTGCCCATCCTCTCCCTTCCTCCATGGTCTGCCCATCCTCCCTTCCTCCGTGGTCTGCCCATCCTCTCCCTTCCTCCGTGGTCTGCCCATCCTCTCCCTTCCTCCATGGTCTGCCCATCCTCTCCCTTCCTCCATGGTCTGCCCATCCTCTCCCTTCCTCCATGGTCTGCCCATCCTCCCTTCCTCCGTGGTCTGCCCATCCTCTCCCTTCCTCCGTGGTCTGCCCATCCTCTCCCTTCCTCCATGGTCTGCCCATCCTCTCCCTTCCTCCATGGTCTGCCCATCCTCTCCCTTCCTCCATGGTCTGCCCATCCTCTCCCTTCCTCCGTGGTCTGCCCATCCTCCCTTCCTCCGTGGTCTGCCCATCCTCTCCCTTCCTCCATGGTCTGCCCATCCTCTCCCTTCCTCCATGGTCTGCCCATCCTCTCCCTTCCTCCATGGTCTGCCCATCCTCTCCCTTCCTCCGTGGTCTGCCCATCCTCTCCCTTCCTTCACGGTCTGCACATCCTCTCCCTTCCTTCCTCGTCTGCCCATCCTCTCCCTTCCTCCATGGTCTGCCCATCCTCTCCCTTCCTCCATGGTCTGCCCATCCTCTCCCTTCCTTCATAGTCTGCCCATCCTCTCCCTTCCTCCATGGTCTGCCCATCCTCTCCCTTCCTCCATGGTCTGCCCATCCTCTCCCTTCCTTCACAGTCTGCCCATCCTCTCCCTTCCTTCATGGACCCCCTCATCCCTACTCTTCTTAATGGTCTTCCTGCTATATTTCCTCCACCATATTTTCTACCATCTGCACTTGTCAGATGGTTAGATTGTGCCTCTGTAACAACTTTCAAATCTTGATAGTAAAAAGAACAAAAAATATGCTTTTTGCTCAATCACATGTTTATTAATATGACTGACTTTCTATTCTTTGTAATAACTCAAGATCAAGGCTCCATCTGGTTAATTTATTCCATGCAGGATGGAAAAATAGTAAAAGTTCTTATACTAACAGCTCTATGTTCCAACCTGAAATTTTCATTACTTCTTTTTCATACAACCTAGCATTAAGGATTAATTATATGAGAGGACATATATATTTATTTCATATTCCTTGAGTAAGAAAAAAAATCAGGTAGCAAGAAACAGTACTGGGAGGCTGCAGAGAAGGTTTTGTTGATAAAGCCCATGCCTCGCAAGCTCTATATATAAATGGAAAATATAAAACCATTATTAAAGTAATATGATACAAATAGAATAGTTTGATTTAAATATTGTTCAGGGGCTGGAGAGATGGCTCAGTGGTTAAGAGTACTGCTTACTCTTGCAGAGGACGCACATGATGGCTAACAACTATCCCAAACTCCAGTTCCAGGAGATCCCATGCCTCTTCTGCCCTCTTCGGGGACTGCATAACATGAGCGCACTTACAGGCCTACAGGCACTTCAGGCCTCATACACATAAGTAAAAATAATATCAAATATAAAAATAAAATTGTTAGGAAGAAAATCACAAAGGCCAAGCATCTAATATGGAAATGCTTTATCATTGCTGGGAATAAAAATAGTTACACAATGAAAGTGTCACAAAGGGGAAATGGGCATCATCCTTGACAGTAGAGTTCCGCTTCGTTGTTTGAAAAGTCTGCCCATATTTAAGGAAGGAGAGCTTTCAGTGCTAAATGCCCTGGCCTAATGATGCTATTATGACATCTCCCTGATATGCCCTGGGTCAAGTATTTGAGACTCTATCAGGGACAGGCCTATGTTTCCTTTCCTAGGCCAAATCTATTTTACTGGACACACAGCAATCCCCTTGTGCTCGAAATATGCAGCTTAGACTCTCAGCATTCAAACTAGCACTTCCTGATGACATATGTGCTGATTGCTCTCTGTGTGGTTATGGAGAGCTTTTGCTGACTTAATGAAAGGAGACATGTTTTGGTTTTCCTGCCCAGCCCCTCACCAGTTGAGTTTTATGATTCTGTAAAACATGAAAGTTAAGAAATGAAAAGAATGATAAGCATATTTGCTTTTGCCCCAGGCTTAATGGAAACGTGCTGCTTCTGCTGACAGCAAAAGCTATCAATATGTGTCTCCCACATGTGGTGCTGGGCCTTGCAGATTTATATGTCAACATATCTCAGGCTTTAGTAGGGGCCCAGAATCATGTGGGGATGTTTTCAGTCCTACCAATATAATTCAGAGAGACTAATCCCTTGGCCCCCAAACATATAAAATTTTGTGCTGATTATCTAGCAGGATATGATGTAAAGGTCTTGGAACTGTTTAGGGTTTGTTTTGTTTCATGCCACATGTTCTTTTTTGAAGGGAATGGATGAAATGTGCTGTAAAGTACCTATAATTCCTTGAATATTCTCAGTTTATTGCTTCTGCATTTACTTAAATGAACTATAGCAATGAGGAAGAAAGGAGAGGACTAAACAATGAAGGAGAGGTAGCCAGGGAATAACTATCCTAAAAATAAATTTAATAAAAGGAATTTAGGGAAAGCATGTAAGTGAAAATAATCCTTAAATTGATTAAAAGTGATTCCGTGACCAGTGGCTAGCCAGTGTGATTCTGTCCAAGAGGCAGTCTGGAATTTCATGATTCCCAGCCTTCTTAATCCTTTTTCATAATTTTCCCAAACCACCTCCTCCGAGTTGTTGCCTTTTTGGTCTGAAGTTAGTGCTTCCTGTTTGTACTGCTGATTCCAACTTCGAGGCCATTATGCCACATTAGCAAACAGCTAAGTCTTTCAGACGACCTCTGAATTGGTTCTGAAAGACAAACGTCTCATGCCTCTTGCCAAATGCTATTTTGCAAGGGAAGTGTACGGATGAACATCAGAAACTCATTCCTAGCATTACTGTCCAGGCCTTTGTTAATCAAACTTCTGTTTAGGAGGGAGAAGTACAGTTCATTCTAAAAGTTCATCCACAGCTGGCCCCAGTGTGTGTGTCCAGTCTCATCACGAGGGAGGAAGAGAGAGCAGGAAAAAACTAGTTCAAGTGTCTCCAAAGTCTTGAGTTCAAGTGTCTGTGAGCACGATCATGATCTTGGCAGTTCAATCAGACTGGAATATTTGTGGGAGTTTAGGGGGGGTTGAGGGAGGGTTTGCTTGTAGCCCTAGCTGTCCTGGAACTCACTACATTGACCAGGCTGGCCTCGGCTCACAGAGATCTGCCTGCTTCTACCTCCCAAGTGTTCGGGTTAAAGGTGTGTGCCACCGTGTCTGACCGAAATTATTATTATTTTTTCTTTATGTAACTGTTTAGCTTGCAGAACTATGCAGGCCTCTGGCTGGATCATTTTTTAAGTGAATGTTCTGCCATTTCATGACTTATTTGACACTTATTTTCAAAGCTAAGCTGAAGTACCTTCTTCCCCCTGCTTCTTCTAAATTAATCTCTGCTTCTTCTAAATTCAATAAATCTCAATCATTACATTGACTCATAATAGTCTTTCCAAATGTCTGGTGATATTCTCCAGGACAAAGATAGTATTGCTGAATCTGAGAAATGCTTCTAAAGTAACTCCCATTTCTTCCTTTGCAAATGTAACTTTTTGCTCATAGCTCTTTTTTTTTCTCTGTCTTTTCGAGACAGGGTCTCCCTGTAGCCCCAGCTGTCCTGGAACTCACTCTGTAGACCAGGCTGGCCTTGAACTCACAAAGATCTGCCTGCCTCTGCCTCCCAAGTGCTAGGATTAAAGGCGTGCGCCACCATGCCCGGCGCTCATAGCTCTTATCTTGTTTTTAAATAAACTGTTTAAAATTCCTTCCGTTCCTTCCTTCCTTCCCTCCCTCCCTCCTTCTTTCCTTCTTTGTGTGTGTGTGCATGTGTGTGTGGGGAGCGTGTGCATGTGTGTGTGTGTGCATGCCTGTATGCTTGTGTGTGTGTGTGTGTGTGTGTGTGTGTGTGATATGTGGGGGTGTGGGGGAGGCATGTGTGTGGGGACCTGTGTGTGTGTGTGCATGTGGGGGGGCATGTGTGTATGTGTATGTGTGTGCATGTGTGTGTGTGCATGTGTGTGTGTGTTTGCGCATGTGGTGTATGTGCACACTGTGGTGCCCCTGTGGATACTGGATGAAAACTTGTCCCAGTCAGCTCTTTCCTTCCACTATGTGGGTCCTGGGGATCAAACTCAGGTGATCAGTCTCGGTGGCAAGCAGTTTTACCTGCTGAGCCATCTTGCAGGCTCTCAAATTAATTCTTCCTTTTTTTTTTTATTATCGAGGTTTTGTGCATTTCGTACAAGATTTAGACATGTTCGCCCTTCCTTGCCCCCCACCCCACCAGAGCTCATGCATTCTGCCATACATGTCTTTCATCTTTTTCTCAGTCTTTTTTGAATTTTTGGTACAGAAGATTACTGTTTTGGGGAGAAGTTTACTGTTTCACTTAGTTCTTTGACCCAGTCATTTTGTTGTTGTTGTTGTTCCTTCCAATTTGTATCACTCCAAAATATGCCTACATACACATATACCAAAATTATGACATCTGAAAATAAGCTACAGGTCGATTCCAAGACATGTTCAGGGATTCACATTTTGAAAGTAGTGTTGCATGCAGGTAAAGAAAAAATATTACTTTACATTCTTACATTACATACCAAGTTGATGAGTAACATCAGGTGCTATATTTACTAAAAAAGAAAGGAAAAAGGGGAAAACGAACTATTCAGTTTGCTTTATAAAGAGAGATTTGTGCTAAGATCCACAAACGAGGGACAACAATTGTCCTTTGTTTTTCTGGGACTGTGTTACTTCACTTGGCAAAATGGCTTCTAGTTCCATCTATTTACCTGCAAATTTCATGATGTCATCTTTCTTTACTGCATAGATTTTCATTGTGTAGATGTAATACATTTTCTTTATCCACTTGTTGGTTAGGGACATTGGGTTGTTTCCAGCTCTTTGCTATTGTGAAGGAGCTACAATAAACATAGATGTGCATGTATCTCTGCTATAGGATGAGTCTTATGGGTATATACCCAGGAGTGGTATGGCTGGGTCAGGTGGTAGGCTCATTTTGAGTCTTTTAAGGCTTTTCTACACTGCTTTCCATAGTGGTTGTGAGTTTACATTCCCACCAGCAGCATTTGGTATCCTTTGTTTTCTTGATCATAGCTAGTCTTACTGGAGTAAGATGAAACCTTAAAGTGGTTTTAATTTGCATTTTCTTGATGATTAGCAATGCTGAACACTTTTATTTTATTTTATTTTTTATGTGTATGAATGTACTGTCTGCATGTAGGTTTGTGCACCCATGTCGTGCAAGGCCACAGAGGTCAGAAGAGGGTGTCGGATTCCCCTGGAACTGGAGTTCTCCTGGAATTGGAGTTACAGATGGTTCTCGGCTGCCATGTGGGTGCTGGGATTGAACCCAGGTCCTCTGCAAGAGCAGTTGATGCTCTTAGCCACTAGGCCATCTCTCCAGCCCCAGTAGCAATGCTGAACACTTTTAAAGATGTTTCTCAGCCATCTTTATTTCTTCATTTGTGAAGTCTCTGTTCAGCTCTTTACTCCATCTTTTGAGTGGGCCATTTCTTTTCTTACTCCTTTGTTTTTTGAGTAGTTTATATACTCTAGATGTTAATGCTCTATCAAATGTATCACTGGTGAAGGTTTCCCTCCACTCTGTGGGTTTTCTCTTCACTTCTTTGATTTTTTTTCACTTTACAGAAGCTCTTGAATTTAATAAGGTCCCAGTTGTCAATTGTTGACCTTATTTCTTGTGCAGCTGGTGTCTGTTAATTAGAAATGATCCCATGAACCTGGCAAGGCTGCCCCCTATTCCCGCTCCTTTTCAATATAGTGCTTGAAACACTTACTAGAGCAATAAGAAAAGAAAAGGAAATTAAAGGAATACTAATTGGAAAAGAGGAGGTCCAACTATCCCTTTTTACAGATGACATGATAGATTACCTAAGGGATGCCAGAAACTCCACCAGAAAACTCCTAGACATGATTAACAGTTTCAGTAAAGTGGTGGGATACAAAACCAGTAGCCTTTCTTTATACCAATAACAAACAATTGGAGAAAGAATAAAAGGAGACTTTTCCATTCACAATAACATCCAAAAAAAATATCTAGGACCAAACCTGACCAAAGACACTAAAAATCTCTACAATGAAAATCTTAGATCCCTGAAGGAAATTGAAGAAGACACCAGAAGATGGAAGACCTCCCATGCTCATGGATTTGAAGAATTAATATAGTAAGAATGACCATCCTGCCTAAAGTAATATACCAATTCAATGCAATTCCAATTAAAATCCCCATGAGCTTCTTCACACACTTAGAAAAAAAATCCTAAAGTCCATATGGAAAAACAAAAGACCCCGGATGGCCAAAGCAACCTTGAGCAAAAAAAGCAATGTAGGGGGGATTACTGTACCAGACTTCAAACTATATTACAGGGCTATATTCATAAAAACAGCCTTGTATTGGCACAAAAACAGACCTATAGCTCAATGGAACAAAATTGAAGATCCAAACTTGAGCACATGCAATTTCAGCCATCTCATATTTGACAAAGGGGCCAAGAAGACTCAATGGAGGAAAGACAGAATTTTTAACAAATGGTGTTGTTATAAATGGACCACCACTTGTAGAAGAATAAAATTAAACCTGCACCTCCCTCCCTGTACAAAAATCAACTCCAACTGGATCAAAGACCTCAATGTGAAACCTGAAACTCTGAAAATAATAGAAGAAAACATTGGCAGTAACCTAGAAGACACAGGCATATGAAAAGACTTTCAAATGAACTTTTTATAAATAATGCTTTTATTGATGTTTTGTGTATTTCAGACATCATTTCTCAGTTCAGTTTAGACATATTCCCCTTTCTCTTCCCCCCACCCCACCCCAGATCATTCATTCTGTCATAACTGTCCTGCATCTTTCTCTCAGTCTCTTTTTATGTTCAGGAATTCACATTTTCTTCCTTTAATTTTATATTACTCTAGAATATGAATACATACTTTCCACTCATATACAGTAATTACAGAGTCTGAAAGTAAATGGTGGATTGATTCTAGAGACTATTAAGAGATTTACATTATAACAACATAGTTGCTTTCAGATAAACAGAAATATAACAATAATGTTATTCAGCTTGCCTTTCATCTGGGGATTTGGTGCTAGCATCCATAAATGAGGGAGACCATTTGCCACTTGTTTTGGGTGGACTGTTTCACTTCACTTAGCATAATGGCTTTGAGTTCCATCCATTTACCTGTAAAGTTCATGATGTCATCTTTCTTTACTGCTCAATAGTACTCCATTGTGTAGATGTACCACATTTTTGTCATCCACTCATCAGTTGAGGGGCATTTGGGTTGGTTCCAGGTCTTTGCTATTGTGAAGAGAGCTGCAATAAACATAGATGTGCATGTATCTTTGCAGTAGGATGAGTATTGTGGGTATATACCTAGGAGTGCTATGGCTGGATCAGGTGTTAGGCTCATTTTGAGTCTTTTAAGGGTTCTCCACACTGCTTTCCATAATGGTTGTACAAGCTTACATTCCCATCAGCAGTGGATGAGTGTTACCCTTTCCCCACAACCTCTCCAGCATTTGGTGTCTTTTGTGTTCTTGATCTTAGCCAATCATATCGGAGTGAGATGATATCTGAGAGTGGTTTTAATTTGCATTTCCTTAATTATTAATGATATTGAACACTTTTTAAGATGTTTCTCAGCCATCTTCCTCACTGCTGAAGTCTCTGTTCAGCTCTTTACTCCATCTTTTGAGTAGGTCATTTGTTTTCTTCTTTGTTTTTTGAGTAGTCTATAATAGAAGAATACTCTTTTACACTGAGGCAAAGGGTGCACGGTGACTTATGTTTATCTGCACACTATTTAGCACACTATTTAGCCTGTGCCCACATCCTTATGCTTCTGGAGTCTATTGTTTTTCTATTTATAAGCATAGCTTTGTAAGATCCTTATTTTAGGAGCATTAGGGAGTCATTTCCTGTTCAGTCCAGCCTCAAGGAAGAAGGCAGATGAGGTTACATAGTATTGAGAGTGGTTAACCTGGAAATCAACAATGGAAAGGTGGTGAGGGATGGAGAAGACTAGGTAGTCTTCTTAGGGCAAGTTTAAATATTAGGGGCAGAAGTTATAAAGCCAGGAGTTTGGAATCTGAAGAAGTGCTTCCTCCAAAAGGGGAGCAGTCCATCCTATAGAAGGTCCAGGTGTGGGGAGGCAGAAAAGTGTATGAGGAGTGAAAAGATTCAAAGATGATACCCAAAGAATACAGGGAGAGGTTTTAGAATTTGAAAATAAAGACAGTGAAGGGAGAAAATAGGTCAAACCAAGGGGCACTTAGAGGTGTTTCACTGACATAAAATTAAAGTCAATACAGAAAACGTACCTATGCTTTGTAAAGGAGAAGCAGACTCTTCAGGGATAAGATGGCTTGGATTTGTATCCCCAAGATCTTACATAGTGTTTTGATCAGGGGCCTCTTGTTAGAAGATATTTAAATTATATAATGACCTTTAAATTTAAAACTCTATATAATAAATACTATTAAGCCAATTTATACATTCTATGGTATCTCTAATTCAAATTATATAGTAGACATACATATACAAATGTTTTTCTTATTGTTTATCTTTAAGTCAAAAGATACATTTTATAGTAGTATACAATATGATATTTTGAAATATGTATCATTGTAGAAGGCTAAGTTAAGCTAATTACAAGTTAATTACATGTATGTAGTTACCATTTTACGCATATGGTAATACAATTTAATATCTAACCACAATTTGAAAACATTTTTAAATTATTTTTATTTCACATGCAGGACTATATTGATCGCATGTAAGTAGGTGGGCCCATGTTGTACAATGCCTGAGGAGTTCAGAAGAGGGCATTGGATCCCCTGAAACTGGAATTATAGATAGTTGTTAGTTGCCATGTGGTGTTGGGAATCCAACCCAGGTCTTTTGCAAGAGTAGTCAGTATTCTTAACCATTCAGCTATTCTTAATCACTCTCCAATGCTCCCTTTTAAAATTAATTTATTTTTTTATTTTATGGGCATGAATGTATTGCCTGCATGTAGGTAGGTGCACCTGAATCTTGAAATGCCTGCAGAAGTCAGGTGTCAGATCCCCTGGAACTGGAGTTAGAGATGGTTGTTAGCCACCATGTGGGTGCTGGGAATTGAACCCAATCTGCAAGAGCAGCTAATGCTCTTAACTGCTGAGCCATCTCTCTTGCTTCTCCAATCAAAACGTGAAAGCATATAATGCATTGTTAAAATCCGTATACCTTTTAACAGTTTAAAAAATTAAATATAGTTAAATACTGTTATATAATAAATCCTTTGAACTTACAAAATGAAGTATTTAAATTGATTTAAGTAGGAGAGGATCAGTTTTGGACAAAACATAAGAATTATTTGTGGACTACAGATTATCATTTCCTGTCAATGCCAGCAGGAAAAGATAGGATTTTGCTCAGTAAATATATATATATATATATATATATATATATATATATATATATATTGAGGATGAACTAGAAACAATAAGCACTGATTTACTGGACAGAATTAGTAAATAAGGTAAATAGGCCAAGTGTGGTGGTGCATAACTTAGATCCCAGTAGTTGAGAGGCAGAGGCGGGTATATGTCTGTGATAGAGGCCAGCATGGTCTACATAGTGAGTTCTGGGCCAGGTGGAGCTACAAGGTGACCCTATCTCAAAGAAGTTCCACAAAGAAGCAAAAGGCTGAACCTTGCTAAACTGCCAAGTTAGGAGAGCTAGAGGAAGAAAATAATTAGGAAAGGAATAGAGAACAGAGAGGCTAGGGCAATGCTAGATGGTAGTGCTGGCACAGTGGGCAGGCGGTCCTTGGCTTAAACCCTAGCGCGCGCACACACACTGAGCATGTTGAGGGAGGAGAGGAATAGGTAAGATAGATGGGTAGATAGACAGAAAGAAAGAAAGAAAGAAAGAAAGAAAGAAAGAAAGAAAGAAAGAAAGATAGATAGATGATACATCATTGTGTCATAGAGTAAAATCAAGGTGCTTGTGAATGGCTTCACATAAGGACATGAAGAACACTCACATTATGTTTGCCAAAGGTTGTCAGTAAATAGAGAAATGATGAAGAATGAGAACTTCAAATACATGTCTCAAACATGGAATGCTCTAATCTACATTGACTCACCTCAGTTTCAAAATTATTAAAATCATGGAACTTATTATAATGCAAATGTGAGAAATAGTAGATTTTCTAAGTTACTCTCCTGTCCATAGTGACTGAGGTAGATAAATGCTAAAAATTAAGCTGTCATTGTTCTTAAGAGCAGACATGGGTGCATCCTCACTTCCTCAGTTGACTCTAACATGATGGAATCAGTGTCACTGCCCCTGACCATGCTGCTTCAGCTCTATGGAACTGGACATTGATCAGGCTGACATTGGATATCTAAAATAGCAATGACACAAAAATTATGTATGCACTTTTGATGGTTCATTCCCTTAGGTAATTTCTCATTCAGAAGGAAGATACCTTATGGGAATGATGTAGAATGAAATCAGATATTTGTGTTCTGATATTATTTTTTCAAATAGACAGGGAACGTGATGAACAGTATTTTGGCCAACAAGAGGTTTTGTTAACTCCTGCCTTACAGAGTGTCTTGTAGAATGAATTAGCACAGATAACAGCCTTGTCGTTAGTTTCCTCCAGTGTCTCTAGATAAGTCCTTGACATTAAAGCCAAGCTCCTCTGGTGCACTTAATTTATGCTGCTGTTTCTAACCCACCCACTTCGGACTAGTGGTGCTCCACATTACTGAGCCCATGGCTTACTACTTCTTGAGTACATTAAGCAAATTTTCCAAGTAACCATAATTTGGAGTTGTCCTTATGCAAAAGGAATATTCTGTCTCAATAATCAATGTAAAAATGAAAACATTTGCCTATTTCTTTTTTCTTTATTGAAAATTATTTACATTAGAACTGCATTTATACATTATTTTAACCCTTCCCTTCCCTCCTTCAAATTCTCCCCAATGCTTCAATTTTGTGATCTCTTCTTTGATTATTACCTTTGCATATACATATATGCACACATATATATGTATATGTAAAGGTAATAACCTTATATATATAAGGTTATTATATAAATAAATATATATAATAAATTATATATATATATATATAATCTACTCAGTCCATTTAGTGATAATAGTGTGTACTTGTGTTTAATAAAGGCTGACACTTGGAACCAGGTAACTGGACAAGGTTGGAGCTTGTCCCTGGAGAAGACTGATTCCTCCTTCCTCAGCAATCATTGATGGCTGTAGGTCTTCATCTAGAGGTGGAACCCTGTAAAATTGCCCCTGTCCAGACTGGCCTGTCCACTGGTTTTATGTTTATGTGGGTCTTGTTTAGTCAACCATACTGATGGGATTCCATGGGTGCAGCTTCCCTGTCATCTCTAGAAGACTCCATCTAGCAGCAGATATCCTGGCCCTCTGCCTCCTTTGACTCTTTCTTTAAAAATTAAGCATAAATTGTTTGTATCACCCAGCAGTTTTATATCTAAGTGTTCACTCAAGGAAATCACAAACATATGTCTATATAAAGTCTCTACTTGTATTCCGGGCATGGTGGCACACGCCCCAGTACTTGGGACTCAGAGGCAGGTGGATCTCTGTGAGTTCAAGGCCAGCCTGGTCTACATAGTGAATTCCAGGACAGCTGGGGCTACAGGGAGACCCTGCCTCAAAAAGAACAACAACAACAAAAAAGACTCTACTTGAATTTTTCTAGAATTATTCATCATAATGAAAAACTGGAAACTGTGACTGGAGAGATGACTCAAAGTTAAGAGCATTGGCTGCTCTTTCAGGGGACCCTGGTTGATTCTGGTGGCTAACAACCATCTGTAATGTCAGTTCCAGGGGATCAGACACTCTCTTTTATCCTCTGTGGACACTGCATGACATGGGTGCACTTACATGCATGCAGGCAATACACTCACACACATGAGTGGTGGTGCACATCTTTAATCCCAGCACTTGGGAGCAAAGGCAGGTGGATCTCTGTGAGTTCAAGGCCAGCCTGGTCTAATGGAAAGTTCCAGGACAGTTGGGGCTGCAAGGAGACCCTGTCTCAAAAAGAACAAAAAATAAGTAAATAAAAAATAAAAATTAAAAACAAACCTGGAAACCATCTACAAATGCATCAACTGTGGATTGGTAGTAGACACACAAAAGTAAATATTATCCAGTAATAAAAAGATGAACTAATCACTTTCAAATTCATATCGCTATTGTCAAATACCTAGTAGTTAGAGAATGGGACAAATGAAAATCAGATCATTCCATGTGATGCTCTAACAGAATACTTGAGATTGAGAAATTGATAATAAATACAATTCCTGGGCTCTTAGTTCTGGAGGTTATGGAGCTCAGTATATGGCCAGGGTCTTCTTGGTGTGGCATCATATGGAAGACCATGAGAGGGTAGGACAGCAGGAGCTGCTGAACTTTGACAGCCACATCACTGCGTCTAACAGGACTGACCTGAACACTTCTTATTAGGCCCACCTCCTTAGAATGTTTCAGTGTCATTTAAGTTTCAGCATGGGCTCTGGAGTGGACAAAATGAGTCATTGCATTCTTTAAGGCAAATATAAATTTTATGTAAATTATCTTGTCATTTGAAAACTGCACCCAAGAATGTACAGCACCTTGATTGTCCCCTGTCTTCCCAAAACTATCATCATCAAGACTGAAGAGCAGCCTTTAGTAGAATTTGATCACAGGATTGTGTGCAAGTGGGGAAAGTAGACATACTCTCAGGATGGGAAGTCACTGTAAGGGTTACAGGCTGTCAACTTTGAAGGTAATCTGTGAAAAGTAATTTTCCTCCCTGGCTCTCAGTTGGGATATAAAGCAGGTAACAGAGTTATTGCTATTCTGGTAAAGCTATTAGTTTTGCCAAGAGGAGTTGAAATGTCAGCCCTGGCATGTTCAGTCTGTCTTACTCAGTTCTCCAGAGTCACCAGACGGTGATGTCATGACCTGAGGAATCAGAGCACTGGGAATTCTGACCGTGGTGGAAACTCTGGCTGTTGTAGATGAAGTGGAACTCATTTTTACTACAGCTGGGCAAACAGATATAAAGTGCTCCATTGGCAGGAAAAGATCCCCATGCACTGAGACTCTGCACATGTTCGAATTCAAACATTACAAGTTTAACAGCAAATGTTCTCTGGGTATTTACTGTTTTTAATGGTATAAAATGGTTAGCTGGTTAGATCCTGGGAGTTATGGCTTTGTGGGGATTTCTCTGAGGTGACATTCTGAGGAGATTTCTTCAGGTGAACAGACTTGCTTCCTATACTTTGGGAGCACATGTTGCATGGGACATATGCTTTCACTGACAGGCTCACCACACGCCATCCTGAGGAGGGAATGCACTGATCTGCCCCAGAATGGGATCACAAGGCACTGTATGTAGAGTGTGCTCCTTGCTAACAGATTATCATGAATGAGGAAATTCAGGCCCTGAGTTTATTTAAAGATCCCACTGTACTGGGACAGGTGTTCTTGTGGTTTATGAGTTTTTTTATGCTTTTATTGATGTTTTGTGTATTTCAGACATCATTTTTCAGTTCAATTTAGGCATATTCCTCTTTCCCTTCCCCCCACCCCACCCCAGATCATGCACTCTGCCATAACTGTTCTGCATCTTTCTCTCAGTCTTTTTTATGTTTGTGAATTCACATTTTCCTCCATTAATTATATATTACTTTAAAATATAGATACATGCTTTCCACCCATATAAAGTAATTACAGAGTTTGAAAGTAAGTGGTGGATCAATTCTACAGCCCATTGAGAGATTTACATTATAACAACATAGTTGCTTTCAGATAAACATAAATATAACAATAATGTTGTCAGCTTGCTTTTCGACTGGGGATTTGGTATTAGCATCCACAAATGAGGGAAACTATTCACCACTTGTTTTTCTGGGACTGTGTTACTTAGCATAATGGCTTCAAGTTCCATCCAGTTACCTGCTAAGTTCATGATGTCATCTTTCTTTACTGCTGAATATACACCATTGTGTAGATGTACCACATTTTTGTCATCCACTCCTCTATTGAGGGGCATTTGTTTCCAGCTCTTTGCTATTGTGAAGAGAGCTACAATAAACATGGATGTTCATGTATCTTTGCGGTAGGATGACTTGGAAAAAAAAATCCTTAAATTCATATGGAAAAACAAAAGACCCCTGAATAGCTAAAGCAACCCTGAGTGAAAAATGCAATACAGGAGGAATTGCTCTACCAGATTTCAAACTATATTACAGGGCCATAGTCATAAAGACAGCCTGGTACTGGCACAAAAACAGACTTGTTGACCAGTGGAACAAAATTGAAGATCCAAACTTGAGCACGTACAATTTCAGCCACCTCATATTTGACAAACGGGAAAAAAAAAAAACCCTCATTGTAGGAAGGATAGCATCTTCAACAAATGGTGCTGGCAAAATTGGATCACCATTTGTAAAAGAACAAAATTAATCTCCTACCTCTAACCCTGTACAAAAATAAACTCCAAGTGGATCAAAGATCTCAACGTGAAACCTGAAACCCTGAAGGTGATAAAAGAAAAAGTTGGCAACAACCTACAAGACATAGGAGTAGGAAAAGACTTTCTAAAGCAGACAGCAGCTGCACAAGAAATAAGGTCAACAGTCTACAAATGGGACCTCATAAAACTCAAAAGCTTCTGTACAGCGAAAGAAACAATCAAGGAAGGGAAGAGAAAACCCACAGAGTGGGAGGCAATCTTCACTAGTGATACATCTGACAGAGCATTAATGTCAAGAATATATAAACTACTCAAAAAACAAAGAACTAAGAAAACAAATGACCTACTCAAAAGATGGAGTAAAGAGCCAAATAGAGACTTCACCAGTAAGGAATTAAAGATGGCTGAGAAACATCTTTAAAAGTGTTTATCATTAATAATTAAGGAACTACAAATTAAAACCACCTTCAGATATCATCTCACATACAAGTGTCGAAGATCAAGAAAACAAAAGACACCAAATGCTGGAGAGGATGTGGGGAAAGTGGAACACTCATCCACTGCAGGTGTGATTGTAAACTTGTACAACCATTATGGAAAGCAGTGTGGAGAACCCTTAAAAGACTCAAAATGATCCTACCACCTGACACAGTCATACCACTCCTGGGTTTATGAGGCTTTTTATCACAATACTTTTTCTAATTTTTAAGTTTTATTTTTATTTAGAGTATTAAAATCTTGCTTTACTTGTTTATTGTAGTGTATTTTTCAGATTTGTATTTACAATCCACAAGTAAGAATGCTTTTTTGCATCTGGAGCTGTGTACTGTTAACTCACTATTTCCTGAGTATCCAGAATCTTTTTACCCCTGATTCAATATGTATTCATTATATATGGTGAAAGAACTTCATATGGAAATTGGGGATCACAACGTCCAAGGTGTTTGTTCATATCTACTCTATACCAGGCATCATGCCGCCAGTATCATACAACTTGAAATTTGGGAAAGAATTTGCCTAGCAAGTACTCTGTGAATGTTTATGACAATGATTCTGCACACTCTGTGAATGTTTATGACAATGATTCTGCACATGCACATCCCCCGCCCCATCATGAAGGTAATCTAATGCCTTCCATTTACCTGTTTCATTCTGATAACAGCATCATGTTGTGGCATAATAGGCCAAAACCTTATCTCTATAACCAGTACACTGATAGCTCTACTGTTGGTGGAAAGCCAGTCAAGCATCTTTCCATGTCAAGACTAGTGAAAGCAGTTTTAATAACATTCAGTATTATTTAACTAACAGCAACATTAAATCTTCGTATTCTGTAAGCCACTGAGCTGAAATTACCTTTTTTTCTGTTCATAAAATTTCTTTTCTTTTTGGGGGGGGCAATGAAAGAGTTTATTCATCTTACATTTCCTGGGTCACAGTTCATCACTTAGGGAGCCCAAGGTAGAAACTCAGGGCAGGAACCTGGAGGCTGAAGCACAGGCCATGGAGGAGTGCTGCTTACTGGCTTCCTCACCTGGCCCATGCTCAGCCTGCATTCTTTTTTTTTATTATTTTTTATTTTTTAAGGGATTCACAATATAAGAGCACAGTTGTTTTCAGATTATATTAACGTTGCTCAGTTTGCCATACAATTAGGTAATTGGTGCTAGCATCCACAGATGAGGGATGCCATTCATCTTTTGTTTTTCTGGGACTGTGTTACTTCACTTAGCATGATATCTTCTAGCTCCATCCATTTACCTGCAAAGTTCATGATGTCATCTTTCTTTACCAACTGCTGCATAGAATTCCTTTGTGTAGATGTATCACATTTTCTCTATCAGTTGAGGGGCACTTGGGTTGGTTCCAGCTCTTTGCTATTGTGAAGAGAGCTGCAATAAACATGGCTGTGCATGTATCTCTGCAATAAGCTGAGTTTTGTGGGTATATACCCAATGGAATGACTGGGTCAGGTGGAAAGTTCATTCTGAGTCTTCCAAGGGCTCTCCACACTGCTTTCCACAGTGGTTGCACGAGTTCACATTCCCACCAGCAATGGATGAGTGTTCCCTTCCCCCACAACCTCTCCAGCACTTAGTATCATTTATTTTCCTGATCCTAGCCAGTCTTATTGGAGTGAGATGAATTCTTAAAGTGGTTTTAATTTGCATTTCCTTCATTATTAGTGACGTTGAACACTTTTAAAGATGTTTCTCAGTCATCTCTAATTCCTCACTTGTGAAGTCTCTGTTCAGCTCTTTGCTCCATCTTTTGAGTGGGTCATTTGTTTTCTTCCTTCTTTGTTTTTTGAGTAGTTTATATATTCTGGAAATTAATGTTTTGTCAGTTGTATCTGCAGTGAAGATTTCCTCCCACTCTGTGGGTTTTCTCTTCACTTCCTTGATTGTTTCTCCTGATGTACAGAAGCTTTTCAATTTAGTGAGGACCCATTTGTCAATTGTCGACCTTAATTCTTGTGCAGCTGCTGTCTGATTTAGGAAGTCTTTTCCTACGCTTTTGTTTTTCTTCTGTCGCCTTCAGAGTTTTGGTTTTCATGCTGAGGTCTTTGATCCATCTGGAGTTGACTTTTGTACAGTGTGAGAGGTAGGGGTTTAATTTCATTCTTCTACAAGTGGTGATCCATTTTTGCCAACACCACTTGCTGAAGATGCTCTTTCTTCCATTGTGTCTTCTTGGCCCCCTTGTCAAATATGAGGTGGCTGAAATTGCATGTGCTCAAGTTTGGATCTTCAGTTTTGTTCCATTGGTCAACAGGTCTGTTTTTGTGCCAGTACCAAGCTGTTTTTATGACTATAGCCCTGTAGTATAGTTTGAAGTCTGGTATAGAGATCTCCCTTGAATTGCTCTTTTTGCTCAAGGTTGCTTTGGCTGTTTGGGGTCTTTTGTTTTTCCAAATGAAATTAAGGACTGTTTTCCAATCCTGTGAAGAAACTCTTGGGGATTTTAATTGGAATTGCATTAAATCTGTACCATAGTTTGGGTAGAATGGACTATATTAATTTTCCCGGGTCCATGAACATGGGAAGATTTTCCATCTTCTGATGTCTTCTTCAATTTCCTTTTTCAGGGGTTTCAACTTTTTGTTGTAGAGATCTTTGGTGTCTTTCGTTAGGTTTATTCCTAGGTATTTTATTGTTTTTGAGGCTATTGTAATTGGGAAGGTCTCCTTGTATTCCTTCTTCAGTTGCTTGTGGTTGGCGTAAAGAATGGCTGCTGAGGCTGGAGAGATGGCCTAGTGGTTAAGAGCGCCGACTGCTCTTGCAGAGGACCCGGGTTTGATCCCCAGCACCCACATGGCTGCTGAGAACCGTCTTTAACTCCAGTTCCTGGGGAATCCGATGCCCTCTTCTGACCTCCGTGGCATTGCACAACACGGGTGCACAAACCTACATGCAGACAGTACATTAATACACATACAAGAATGAATAAAAATTTAAAAAAAGAAAGGCTGCTGATTTTTTTCTCGGTTAATTTTGTATCCTGCCACTTTACTGAAACTCTTAATCATTTCTAGGGGTTTTCTGGTGGAGTTTTTAGCATCCCTTAAGTAAACAATCATATCATCAGCAAAAAGGGTTAGCTTGACTTCCTCTTTACCAATTAGTACTCCTTTAATTTCCTTTTCTTGCCTTATTGGCCTAGCAAGTGTTTCAAGCACTATATTGAAGAAGACTCATGACGGGGGCAGCCTTGCTGAGTTCCTACCTTTAAAGGGAATGCTTCTGTCGTTTCCCCATTTAGGATGATGTTGGCTGTGGGTTTCCTGTATATGGCTTTGATTACATTGAGGAACAATCCCTCCAATCCAATTCCCTCTAGGACTTTAAGCATGAAGGGATGCTGGATTTTGTCAAAGGCTTTTTCCACATCAATTGAGATGAACATGTGTTTTTGTCTTTCAGTCCGTTTATATGTTTTATGATATTTATTGATTTTCATATGTTGAACCATCCCTACATCTCTGGTATGAATCCAACTTGGTCATGATGGGGGGTGGGGGGTGGGGGGATATGCCTCGCTTAGCCCACACCCGGGTCCTCTGTGCTTCAGGTGGCCCTGGGCATTCCCCGATCTAAGCTCTGTGCACTCAAGTCTCACAGCGGCAACAGGCAGACCTCTTATACCAACTAGCAGGGAGACTCTGCCCCCACAAGACAATGATTGAATTATCCAACAGACCATTGAAACAATTATCCAACAACTCAGTGAGAGAATTTTCCAACAATCTGCCTCGCTGAAGTGCCTGGCTCTTACCTGTGCTTTAGATGGTCCTGGGAAATCCATGATCTAAGCTCTGTGCACTCAAGTCTGTTTGTAAAATTTCTATCAGTATTTGCCAGGTGTGGTGTGCACACCTTTAATTCCAGCACTTGGGAGGTAGAGGCAGGCAGATCTCTGTGAGTTCAAGGCCAGCCTGGTCTACATAGAGAGCTCCAGGCCAGTTGGGACTAAAGGGAGACCCTGTCTCAAAAAAAAGACCACCCCCCCAAATTCTATCAATATTAATGGCTTTCAGGTTTGTATTGGTGAAAAATGCTATGCTGTTGATTAGGAACAATTGAACAATTGTCTAAAATCCTTTGCAACTCTGTTCCCTCTGTGGGTATTGCAGAAAAATTACTGGAACTTTTAATACCTTTCTTTGATTTATAAAATCAGAATGGAGAGTCATTTGAGTACCAACCCTTTATTAAAGAAGCTCATTCTGGCTCCCTAACAGTCAAGGTGGCTGTTAAATTATTGCCAAGACTTATGTTAGAAGTATTATTGACAGATTAAGGTCAATTATGAGAGATCACCAGCAATATCCTCCTTATTTCATTCATTCTATTACATTAGAAGAGCTTTGAAATGTGGATACTGTTATACACTAGTATAAATTCCTGACCAGCAGACCACAATTTGACTAAGAGCTCCAATATGCTTAAATATGGAAGTTTTTCTGAACACACTGCATGAATAACTTCAAAGGTAGGTGTGCTTTATTCTGGTATCCTGACTGTCACAAAATTACATAGCTTGTTACCCAAATAATTTGAAGGTGTCTTTTTATAGCTTGGCACAAAAATTTAGCCACAATAAAAGTGTGATTCAAGCAATATATTAATCATCATAGGATATGTATAAATATTAAAATCACACACAAGATGGTACACAGTTTTTAATTTTATTTATTTCTGTATGTGTATGAATGTACTGTCTGCATGCAAGTCTGTGCACCCGTGTCGTGCAACACCGTGGAGGTCAGAAGAGGGTCTCAGATTCCCCTGGAACTGGAGTTCTCCAGGAATTGGAGTTTCAGACGGTTCTCAGCCGCCATGTGGGTGCTGGGGATCGAACCCGGGTCCTCTGTAAGAGCGGTCGACACTCTTAACCGCTAGGCCATCTCTCCAGCCCCCGGTACACAGTTTTAATAGAATGCATTTATATTACTATAGATGTTTAATTTATCTGTTCATAATATTAATTTTTAAATTCTGCAAGTTTAATTTAATGTAGATGGTATAAACTTTGAAAATATTGTATGGGTTTTTTTTTTTGCCCTGAACATGTTTGTTTGTAAATGAAAGCTTAGCTAGTGCTTAAATAAACATGTTGCTATGAAAAAAAAGAAGTATTATTGGCATATCTTAACATTACAATTTAATGCAATATGCCATCAATTATGTTTTGGAAGCCTTTGCATATGCTGTCACATATTTTCTTAATATAGAAATTTTAACTGTGATGTCTTGATACTCCTTATGAAGCTAATGTGACATTAAGACATCACCATATTTTAACAGATATATATATATATATATATATATATATATATGGATGAGAAATATGATTAGCACTACTAAAGCTACTAATACCAGTGCTCCAATGGCAAAAGTCTTGAGAGTCTATCTGAAAGAGTTTGTATAATGTGGCTACAGAGCTAAGGAAAATGTTCTCCCATTCCACAATGGCATGATGCCATACCACACAAGAGCTTCAATCATGTTTTTTGTATATGTAGGTAATTGTTTCTGTTTTATTGCTGAATCATATCCCATTGTACGAATGAGCTATAGTTGTCTAGCCACTCAGCCACTGACAGGTATTCGGGTTTCTTTCCAGTTTCATGTTGTTTTGAAGGTTCTCGTACAAGTCTTTACACAGGCTTATATTTTCATTCTCCTAGATGTGACAGCTAGCCATGAAATTGATGAGTTACTTGGTATTTTTCCAACATTTCTCCAGTTACACATTCAACATTCATAATTAAAATGTATGAGAGTTCCAAATTTTGCTCAGTAATTAATTAATCTGTTATTTTAACTTTAGCCATCCCATACAATCACAGTTTTAATTTTTATTTCCCTGGTGACTTTGATCAGAAATTGGCAAACTATGACTTGTGAGAAAAGTAATGGCTGTGTCCACTTATTTGTATGATGTGTATATCTTCTTCGTGTGTTTATACGTATGTATGTGTGTGTTGTATGCATATATTGGGTATGGTATGCTCCTGTGTGTATATGTGTGGGTCCCCCATGTGTGAGTGTGCGTGTGTGTGCCCATGTGCAGATGTGCCAAGGCCCAATGATGGCTTTGGATGTCTTCCTCTATCCTGCTCTGCCATCTTCCTTTGAAACAGGGTCTTTCATTGAACCAGAAGTTATCTGGGTTTTGGCAAGGCTAGCTGGCCAGCAGGCCCTGGTGAGCTCTCTGTCTCTTGTACCGCTGCTAGCCCTGGGGGTGCAGATACATGCAGCTATGTCCAGCTTTTTATGTGAGTGCTGGGAATCTGAACTAGGGTCTCATGATGAGCGCCAGCAAGTGCTCTTACCCCCTGAACCATCATCTCACCCTATAGAGCTTCTTTTGTTTAACAATGGCAGCATTGACTTGTGGACATGAAAAGCTGAAAATAGTATCTGTCCCCTAGTGGAGAAGTCTTAATTACCCTGAAGTTTAGCATCTTTTATATGCTTTTACAATGTATCTCCTTTGGTAAAGAATATATTCAAATATGTTTAAATCGTTTGTTTTTTCCTTGTTTTTTAAAGAGCTTTATGACTATATTATGATTACAAATCCTTCATGGAACTTTTATTTTTACTACTTTTTTTATTTTAAAGTTTAAAAATTCGATCAAGTCTAAGGTACCATGATTTTAAATTTATGCTTCTTATACCATGTCTGAATTAATAGGAGCTGATTTAATTGGTTAAATATTTTATAAAATATGAATTTTGTATAGCAAAATGAATGAAAGAGCAAGAACAGAGATTGGTATTGTGAATGCAGCTTGTGGAATAAGAGAAAAATCCTGTGAGCACAAATAGGGGCATGTTCTCAGTCTTCCCTGAGTCTTTATTACACTGACTTCAATATTATAACTGTTCTTTTACTTAGTATCTTAAGAAAATTAAGCTTAGGCCCAAACTTGCTATTTAGAATATTTCTAATTCCTTCATTGGGGTCTTATAACATTGAGATCATGCCTGTCACTACACTAATACATGCCTTTTATTTTTAGAGCAAAGCTTCAATATTGTGCCATTTTTAGGTTGCAATAATTTTATCATCTTGATCAATATGGTATCAACAATTTAGATAATCTTGTGTAATACTTTGGAAAGCATAAGATAACCTTATGAGGTTAGATGTGAAAAATCCCTCTATTTAATATTTCGATGGTGATTCCTTTCTCTGAGGTCTATAAGTGGATGCCCTCAAGGGCTTAGCTGGTTTTACTAAAGTATGGGCTCTGTTGTGGTTGTTGTTGGTGTTTTTGTTGTTGTTGCTGTGGGTTTTGGGTTGTTATGTGGTTTGCTTTAGTTTTAGTGCTGGTATTGAACTCAGGACACTCCCCCAATGACTGAGCTATATCCCCAGCCTTGGCTGCTTCTTTGTAGAAGAACTTCCACATCCTCTTAGCATCCAGGGCAGCCTTCCTCATTAAGTTGATCTTCTGGCTGATTCGGCTCTTTAAACTGATAATGCTGTTTATAACTTTTGTCTCCTTTTTCACTTTTACTCTTTATTTTATTTATTTATTTATTTATTTATTTATTTATTTATTTATTTATTTATATTTTGGGGACAGGGTCTCCCTGTAGCCCCAGCTGTCCTGTCTCATTATGTAGACCAGGCTGGTCTTGAGCTCACAGAGATCTACCTGCCTCAGCCTCCCAAGTGCTGGGATTAAATGTGTGTGCCAACACCCTGGGCCTAACTCTCTGTTTTTAATGTTGTCAGGTGTGTATTTAAAAAATAGATTAATTCTAATTTTGTCTCACAGGACATTTTTATTCTCTTAGAGTTTTACAACACTGTTTCAATATTGTAGGTTGTTGCAGAAACCACGGTCATAAATATAACAATCAACTTTAAACTGATAATTCTTTTTACAACATTGTTGGAATATTGTAGGTTGTTATAGAAACCACTGTCATAAATCTAACAATCAGCTTTACCAACATGCAGTCTTTTTCCAAGGCATACTAATACTGCTTTCCCCAAATTCTTGTTTCAGTTTCTCTCACATGCAATAAAAATGTCTTTCCATTGCTCTCCTTTCTCTATACTATGAAATTTTTGGGCAACATGTAGTCCATTTTATGTGTAAGTTGTATTATGCTGTACTATTTTCTGTGATATCTACATTAGCTCACATGCCAGAAGTTTAATATGACTAACTATTGAAAGATAATTCCATTACGTGAATTGGGCCCCACACCATCATGCTTGTCTAACTCATGGCCCATGGGCCACATGTGTTCCTACAAGGGCAGACCAGCACAAACTTGTAAACATACTTAAAATGTGAGATTGTTTTTTGCAATTTTTTTGGTAACTTAATTGCACGATTCTTTAGTCTGAACTTTATAAATGACAGTGTCATGTCCCATATCCTGCGGGACTCAGTTACTAGTGGGTTTTGAGGGGAGACCCCAAACCTGAAACATAATGGGCAAGAGAAAAGAGCGAGACCTTGCTAAGGTTGTCAAGGTCTATTTTAATGAAATAATCGGTTACATTTATACTTTGTAGAAAGGCAGGAAGTGATGAGGGGGAGTGGGGCAGAGGGGAGCAGGCAAGGGTGATTTGGCAGGGCTTGCAAAATGCGTTTTAGATAAGCTTGGAATGTCCTGTGGGCTGAAACATCCTGGGCTTATCTTCAGCAAACATCGGCATAGTCCCGGACCCATGCTGGGCGAGCAGGGCGTGTTTGGGCCTGTCCAGGTGGGACTGTGTCTCGGTCTCCAACATGTCCCCCTATTTTATTTACTTTACAAAAGGAGAGTCTGTCTTAGGCTAAGTATCTGTGTTCATATTTTGAACAAACCAAGGTTCCCATAGTCCAATTGGAGAAGCTTGTATGCACAAGCATGTTGATCAATTAAGAGTCCAGTCCATATAGTTGTAGTCTCACAATTCACCCCAGTCTCTCCACAGCCCTTACATTCTGCCACGCCTCCTCTACCGCAAGTTGTTCCCTAGGCTTTGGGAGAGGGGCACAGGTGGGTGAGAAGCAAAGCAGCGTTTTCTCTGGAGATGTTGTTTTTTACTCCAGTCAGGTTGTTTCCCTTCATGGGTTGACAGCTTAAACAGGGTACCTTTTTAATCCTATTAACAAAGCACAAACAATTAGATGTACAGGCATTTAAACAATATTATTATGGCAAGCTAAGCTGTGAGCACAGACACAGATGTTTGAATGGTATGTTAATCCACAAGCTGTGATTTCTCTATAAAAGATGACAAGTTCTTAACTGTGGCTCATATAATCTCCTAACCACTAGAGGACATAAGCTTATGGCATCAGCCATGAATTATTCCTCCAAGGAGAGAGCTAATAGCCAATTAGATTTGGGATATGTATAGACACATGGCTGCCACTGTTGCACAGCACCTCCAGGCTTTTGAGGTGTAGCTGATACTGACAGAGAAGTCTTGCTTGACTCAAGGAGACCAATATCCTGCTTTGTT
>VZQC01011911.1:454167-492490 GCA_009823505.1 Rhizomys pruinosus | reverse complement strand
TCCCCCCCTACCCCCACCCCACCAGAGCTCATACATTCTGCCAAACATGCTTTTCATCTCTTTTTCAGTCTTTCTAAATATTCTCCATGTGGAAGTTGACTGTTTTGAGCAGAAGTTCACTGTTTCAGTCAGTTCTTCGATGCAGTCTTTTCTGTTGTTGTTGTTGTTGTTGTTGTTGTTGTTGTTTCCAATATGCATTACTCCCAACTGCTTTGGACAAAAGCTCAAGGGGCCATGCACAAGAAATACTTACAACTAGGTAATTGGCACTAGCATCCACAGATGAGGGATACCATTCGTCGTTTGTTTTTCCTGTGTTACTTCACTCAGCATGATGTCCTCATGTCCTCTAGTATTATTTGTCTTTTTTCTTTAAAGGTATAGAGTCTAATCTGTGTTCCCTAAATGCTCTTGGGTATGAGTCTATCCCTTGGAGTCCGTCAACCTACTAGGCATCACTCCAGTAAGGAAATCTCTCTCTCTCTCTCTCTCTCTCTCTCTCTCTCTCATCAATAGCCAATAGATTGGGGTTTCCTGCCCATCTCTTTCATTCATGCTGTGCTCCTGTCTGGCTTGGGTTTGCCCAGGTCTTGTGCATGGGTTCATATGTGCAGTTGCTGTGCACTACCCTGTGATGCTCAGACACCACAATTTCCTTGTATTCATCTACCACCTCAATGTATTTGTCAACATAACTTGCTATCAAAAGGAGAAAGGCTAGGGTCCTTTCCAGAGGTGATGACCACCTCCATTCTGGGTGTCTGGTAGATTTCTTTTCTCTTGTTTGGTATAATATCCCTTCTACTTTTTCAGGGAAGGCATAACATGGTATACCAGGCAGAGTCCATGAGCCAAATTCTCACATGATGTTGAGGCTGCCTCTCTCTGCTCTCAGTCAAGTATGAGTAAAGCCTAAGCATGCTAAGATTCCTTCATCTCTTATGAACAGAATACTGGGAACAGGCTGGCTGTGTTTTGTTTTCTTGTGATACCTGACAACTTTCTTTTTCTTTTTCTTTTTTTTCCTGCTTCTTTAGGGGTTTCATCTTATCTATCCTATTTTGTTTTCATTTTTACTTTTATTATCAGTCTATGTATCCCTTTTCTCATCTATTACTTTACTTCTTTTTATGTTTATATTTTGTTATTATTTGTGTTTCTGATCAAATCTCATTTTTACATTTATTCGATTGGTTCTCTCTCTCTCTCTCTCTCTCTCTCTCTCTCTCTCTCTCTCTCTGAGACTCGGACTTCCTGTGATTATCCACCCCTTGCCCACAGAGACAAACCAGGTAATCTTATCTTTTTTTTTTTTTTTTGGTCTTTTCGAGACAGGGTCTCCCTGTAGCCCCAGCTGTCCTGGAACTCACTTTGTACACCAGGCTGGCCTTGAACTCACAAAGATATGCCTGCCTCTGCCTCCCAAGTTCTAGGATTAAAAGTGTGCACCACCACGCCCAACTCCCAGGTAACCTTAACCCTAACTTTGGCATTTATTCATTCACAGACATAAAACAGAAACCTAAACTAAATTAACATGTCTATCTACATAGACCTGCCTCGGGATATTACTGTTGTTATTCTCCATTGATGTTGTTGTTGTTGTTGATTATGATGATGATAAGATTGGTAATTGATTAATACTTCAACACCCTCTTTGCTTCATCATTTTCTTTTTTTTATTTATTTATACATATACTTTTTATCAAATCTAGACCTGTGTCCCCCCCATCCCCCCACCCCTCCAGAGCTCATGCATTCTGCCAAACATGCTATTCATCTCTTTCTTTTTTTTTACATAAATTTATTTATTTTTAACAAATCTAGACCCATGTTCCCGCCATTCCGCTACCCCGCCAGAGCTCATGCATTCCGCCAAACATGCTTTTCATCTCTTTCTCAGTCTTTCTCAATATTCTCCATGAGGAAGTTGACTGTTTTGAGCAGTCTTTTCATGTACATTTGTTAGTTATCTTCTTGTGACTAAATTAGAATTAATATAAAAGGAAGAAAGATGTCCTTTATTTTATGCTTTATTAGCATTAGTTCATTGTCATCTGGTTCCATTTGAGCTTGCAGTGGGGCAGAGCTTCATGATGGAAGGGCATGGCCGAGCAAAGTTGCTCAGCAGGAAGTATGGAGAAAGGGAGGGGCGGACACAGATGCATTTCCTTCAGGGCAAGCCCCAGTGTCCATGCTTCTCTGTACGCTCCGCCACCTCCCAATAATGTCATCCTATTATGAATCCATCAAGGGATCAATTTGTTGATGAAGTCAGAGCCCTTAATGATCTAATTACCCCTCAATGACTTGATCCACCATCCTGAGACCAATCATTTAACATGCATGGCCTTTGGGGATGACATTTCATACACAAAGCATAACAGTAGCTTTACACTGATCACACTGTTCAGACTCATTTTGGCTCATGTACAATTTCCTCAGTATGATTACCTTCAGATGCTAGTGATGTACAGAAATGGTGACTAATAATTATTCTGCATATAACTTTTGGTAAATAAGAAATAGAATGTGAACTGTTAAGTCAGTAAATGCAGTTTTTCTTTGTCAGTTTTTGAGTTAGGGTCTCCTTTTAGTCCCAGCTTGCCTGGAGCTCACCATGTAGACCAGGCTAGCCTTGAACTCACAGAGATCCATCTGTCTCTGTCTCCTGAGTGCAGGGATTAAAGGCGTGTGCCACCACACCCAGCAGTAAATGCAGTCTTTTAAATGGACAAAAATATTTTCTAAATATTACATATTTGGAGAAAAATGAGAAAATTCAGGCTCATGATCCCAAACTTTAGAGGCATTTTTTTATGATTCAGAAATTTGATTCATTTTAGAAAATTGTTAGACCATATATTATATAACCTCATAACTGGGGTCTGGACTAGAAAGCATCATTTAAGTAAGCATAGTTCTTCAAAGAAATGAATAGTCATACTGTGGGATTTCAGAGTGCCTATGAGCCTGTTGTGGTGGCACACTCCTTTAATCGCAGCACTTGGGAGGCAGAGGCAGGCGAATCTCTGTGAGATCGAGGCCAGCTTGGTCTCCATATCAAGTTCCAGGTCAGCTGGGGCTACAGGGAGAACCTGTCTCAAAAAGACAAACGAACAGACCTAAAGAGATGGCTTAGCAATTAAAAGCACTGTCTGCTCTTGCAAAGGACCTAGGTCTGGTTCATAGTACCCACATGATGGCTAACGACTGTCTGTAACTCCACTTCCCGGGGATCTCATGACCTCTTCTCATCTCCTTGGGCATTCCATGACACTGGTGCACTTACGTGCATGCAGGCAATACATTCATACACATAAGATAAAAATAATAAAATATTAAAAATACGAACAAAATCCTTATATGTGGGGCTGCAGAGAGCTAGTAGTTATAAGTCTTGCTGATCTTGCAGAAGACCCCAGTTTGGTTCTTAACACCCATATGACAGCTCACAACCACCTGAAACTCCAGCTCCAGGGGAGACAACACCTCTTCCAACCTCTGCAGGTTCCTGCACAAACACTGTCCATAATATAAACTCACTCAGGCTCACAGAAGTACACATAAATAAAAATAAATAAAAATAAATAAAAATATAAAGGCTGTGTGGACTCATAATGTCACAGTGGGTTTTGTGACCAAATTAGTTTTGAGATGACTGTAGAGAAAACATACAAAACTTTTTATATTTATTAATGATGGATTAAGTGTTGTATATCTATATTAGCAATCAATTATTAAACAATTGCTCCATGTCAGCTGTAAGGTTGTGATATTTTCACTAAACTTTGTAAATAATCAACAAGAAAATAACTGCCATCTATCATTTAAAAAGCAGAAAGCTAAGCCTCAAGCGTGTGCAGGGAATTTCTAAAGGCTCCACATTGATAATCAGTGGACCAGACGAGGGTTTGAGCCCAGTTCCTTCTGGTAACTCAGCAAAAATATTGTTTCCTTGATGCTTGGTAAAGACCTCGGTTAGTGTAATTGCCTCCTATTGGTGCATTCATGGTGTGTGTGTGTGGGAGGGTATAAACAAAAAAATCTTGATAATTTAAATAAGGTCTCTCCACTTACTTCTTTTTTTAAATTTTTTTTAATTTTATTTATTTCCGTATGTGTATGAATTTATTGTCTGCATGCAAGTCTGTGCACCCGTGACGTGCAACGCCGAGGAGATCAGAAGAGGACTCCCCTGGAATTGGAGTTCTCCTGGAATTGGAGTTTCAGATGGCTCTCGGCCGCCATGTGGGTGCTGGGGATCGAACCCGGGTCCTCTGCAAGAGCGGTCGGCGCTCTTAACCGCTAGGCCATCTCTCCAGCCCTCCACCACACTCAGATATTTAAGCCACTATTGATTATCTCCTGATGGAACTCAGTTTTCTCCTTAACTATTATCTTCATTCTAAATACCCTATTTAATACCACCTGCACCAGAAACCTTCCTTCTTATCCACTTTTCACCTCCATCAATGACCAAAACTTGTGGCTATGGGTATGGAAAGCATCTTGGAGACGCTGAGGGTTTTTCAAGGTACAGTAAGTCAATATTACCAAGAGGAAAATCCAGCTCCGTTCACCAAATCTTAGTGATATATGTATATAAAGTGAAGAGTCTGACCAACTTTGGGTAACAAAACACCCCCCTCCCCAAAAAGAAACCCAAATGATCCTAAATATGTGCTCAATAATAAACTACTAAGAACTGGACCCCTCAATATTTTACTTTTTATATTAGTCTGTTTTATATTACTAAGTGCATTGGGTTTTCTTCTATCTTGAATTTAGCTACATTTTGGGCACTTGAGCGCCTGGGCTGTGATCCCGAGAAGCAAAAGCATGCAATCTAAGAACATCTCTGACAGGCAGGAGTTTCTGGGAGTTTTTGTGGGATGCAGAAGAGGTGAAGTGGGACTCACTTACCTTTTGTTTCCACATTAGGTAAACGTCCAAATCTGAAGGTGCACATCAACACTACAAGTGACTCCATCCTCCTGAAGTTCCTGCGTCCAAGTCCAAATGTAAAGCTTGAAGGTTTTCTCCTGGGATATGGTAGCAACGTGTCTCCAAACCAGTACTTCCCTCTTCCCACAGAAGGGAAATTCACCGAGGCTGTAATCGGTAAGGCATTTGGGTATCAAAATCAGAAAGAAAGGAAGTAATATGTCATAGCTATAACAAGATGCACGCATTTGGAAGATGGGAAACGCTTCTTTTACATTCTTCCCGGAGTCAACTGCTGGAATGGAAAATCATCCTCCTAATTATAGCAACCTTTAGAAAAATCCATTACATTAAAGCTTTTTCTTGAGTGCAGAAATGATTGTCACCAATGTTGTTGGAATCTCTGGCCTCATAATTTAATAGATAATGAAAAATTAGCAGAAATGCCTGGGCTTAACTTTTGGGGAATTGTTTACAGAGACCAATTTTCCTTCATTTTTCTCTACTTTGTTCTGGTAAAGATGACAAGTAAAGATTTTGGAGTGTCTTTTTGTAAATTGTTATTTTTAGAAAGAAAAGAAAATGTGTTATATTTTAAAATTTTAATGTATTTCAAAGAGAATAAATTTCAGTATGGATTATAAAACTATATTTCTTTGAAAATATTTTAATGACATAAAATTGTTGTTTGATAATATGAGCCAATTTCAAGTTTTCACCAGAAAAAAATTATAAATAAAGTCCTGTCGGAGGATTAAAACATTTTATAAATGATGCTTTTTTTTTTTTTTTTTAAGCCTACAGCACCCGGTATTCCCAGGCGGTCTCCCATCCAAGTACTAACCAGGCCCGACCCTGCTTAGCTTCCGAGATCAGACGAGATCGGGCGCGTTCAGGGTGGTATGGCCGTAGACGATGCTTTATTATAAAATCTTTTAGTCTAAGACAAGATTGATATTCTTTTTCCACTCACTGCTAAGATATTGCTCAAGAGCTTTCTCTGAATTTTAGAAATTTAATCTTGTATATTTAACCACTCTATATCAGAGGTGGTATTTATCCAAGCACACAGAGAATGTAAAGATAAGTTTTGTCTTTTTGACCTCCTGTTCATTCTAGAGAAGTCTCTGTTGCTTAAAACCAGATGAAAGAATAATATGGTTAATTAAGTGGGGGGACTAGATCTTATATCAGACAATCAGTTTAAAGTAACAAAATTATGGTAATTAAGCACTTTTGAAAACTATAAAAATATAATCTTCACTACATGGACCATAAAGAATCTTGGTGTTTACAAATATTCCCCAGCATATTATCTTCACTTTAAAAGGTAATCAGAGAACATACTCTTATCTTCAAGCAAATAGAAACAATCTCCAGCACACCCTCTTTTTCACCAAGCATCAGAATTTATGTCTTAGTTTTGATATGCTTTTCGGTTATTTAAATTGAGAATTTGTTCATTTATTAACTTCTTTCTCTAGCAGGTGAAAAGGATTCAATCTTAAAAATGTAAGAAGTCAAATTGCTCATGAAAAAGATGCACCAAAAACTCAAGACATTTCTAGCATAAATAAAAACCTCCACCATGGTTTCAGTAATGAAGGTTGATCAAATGGACTAAGGATTTATTTATTTATTTAATTTTCATCCCTTATTTTCAATCATGAAAATTTAAAAAAATAAGAGAAACTATTGTGATGAACCCTTGTCTTATGCATCCTAAATAAATGCTACTGTTTGCTAATCTTGTTCTGCATATGCCTTCGTGCATACTATATATCTGGAGTATTTTAAAGCGTAGTGACATATGATATTTTTATTTGAAAATTTTTCAATATGCATCAGTAAGTGATGAGACATATTCTTAAGAATACCATACTTTTATTATAGTATCAGAATAATCCTATATCATCCCAAAGTTTTCTTGTGATCTTAAAAACTATTTAATATTGATTTGCTTGAATCAGTATCTAAACAAAGTTGACATTTACATTTGACTATTTGTTGTATTTATTGTATAAATCTCTTCCTTTCCTTTTAAAATATCATTGATATTTAAAGATATTGGGACAGTTATTGTATGGAATGACCACAGTCTGTATTTAACTGGCTATTCTCTTTTTGTGATTTTTCTTGGTCATATACAATAATCAGAATTTACCGCAGAATAGAGGATAACACAGACTGAAAGTGTGGAAAGGGTCAATGGCAAACAGACCTTTTACCAACCTAAATTTTAGGCAAGATTTATCCTATTCTAAATTTTCTAAAACAGACAGCTTTTCTTGAGGAGTATACTCTTGTCCAGGTGATTGACAGGTCCATTTGGATGGTGGAGACAAGGGTATATTCGTGCTATTTATTTATTTATTTATTTAATTTTTATTGATGCTTTGTGCATTTCATGCATCATTTTCCAATTCAGATCAGGCATATTTTCCTTTCCCTTCCCCCATCCCCACCCCATCCTAGATCATGCATTCTGCCATAACTGTCCTGCATCTTTCTCTCAGTTTTTTTTTCATTGTTTAGATATAAGTTATAATCCATGAGTACCTTCATGCAAAACCAATCTGCAGGCTGTTGTGCCCAAACCCCCACAGCCCCACCATCCAGTGGGGGGTGACAGGTTGTTTGCTCAATCAAGTTGATCAAATGAGTGTCCAGACTACATTGCTGTAGTTTCACCATTCACCCCAATCGCAGCCTTTACATTCTACCACGCCCCTTCTTCCGCAGATTGTTCCCTAGGCTTAGAAAAGGGGCACAGGTGGATGAGAAGTAAAACAGTCCACTCTCTCTGGAGCTGTTGACTTGGACTCTGGTCAATTCTGCTGTTTCCTTTCATGGGCTGACAGTTTGGTCCAGGAGTAACCTTTCGATCCTACTAATGAAGCACAAGCAATTAGATATATAGGTTATTTAAAGCAGCACTAATAGTTATGTAGGTTACTTTGGCATAGACACATATATGTTTGGATGATATGTTAATCCAATGAATTACATTTTTCCTCCTGTTAAATATGGCAGGGTTCTTACTGTGCTTATAACATCTCCTAACCTGTAGAGGATGTAAGCTTGTGGCATCAGCCATGGGTTATTCCTCCAAGGAGAGAGCCAAATAACTCCAATTAGATTAGGGATATATCAGGCACATGGCTGCCTCTGCTGCACAATATTTCCAGGCAGGTGAGGTGTAGCTGGTGCTGACGGTGGAGTCTTGCTTGACTCAGGGAGACCCGTATTTGCTTTATTGTTTAGTGGCCTTTGGTAACACTCTCTGGCATTCCAGAGGCATCTGTAACACTTGCATGTGCGGTCTCAATACATCCCTCCCATGTTAATGTCAGGTCTTCGGCAGCAGGGTCTTATCGCCTCTCCTCCTGCAGGTATCCAACTTAGAGAAGGAGCCCTTACCTTTTTTGGGGCCTTGGATCCCCTGGCCAAACATCTCCTTGGTAGAACAATCCATTGCTGATGTCAGAGCTCCTAATTAATAAACTTTGCCTAAGTGCATAGCACAAGGACTTTAGTATTATATTTGGTTTCTGAACAGAGTATAATCCTTTTCACAGTTCTTATGTCTATTAGTCAATTAAAGAAGGCATTTTTACCGGTTTTATAAGAGATTACCTCTATAATTAGTTGTTCTCCAATTTACAGTTGGAGAACGAACTCATCATCGTAATATTTCTCCTTGTTCTATGGGGGGAGGCAAGAAAGTCTCTCATATCAAAATCTTTGTGCACCTAGAAGGTGTAAGTTTCATTAGGACTCATTATAAATAGTTGTTACATGTAGATCCACAGAGGTTCGATGTTTTATGGCAATCTGAGCTTTTTCTTCTTTCAATGTTCAGACAGGTCAACCTTTCAGTTGCCACTTCTTGGTACATCCTACACAATGCAAAGTGTATCTTTTTCTTTCTCAGCCGTTAAGTTGGTAACATTTTGACTTGTGGGAACAAACAAATCTTTTCCCTAGTTAGTTTTAAGATTTGAATTGCAAGGTTTTTTTTTGACGAAAAGGTTTCATGTCTGTCTGTATACCCCCCCCCTTTTTTTTTAACCATGAATCTCAGAAGACAGTTGTATTATACATAACTTATAGGGTGGAATCAAGGCAACAGAATTTCATCAAATTCACCCATGTTGTTTTGGGTGACTATATATGATTAACTTGGGAAGCAAACTTAATTTTTAGTTAAATTCATCTTAAAGAGAATGCTACAAGGTGATACTGTACAACAGAGAAATTATAGATAACATTTGTATTGCCAATCCCAAAGTATTGCTCTACAGATTTTATGTAAAACAAATGTGGCACAACAATTTATATCTACATTTAACTCAAGATGCATTTTACCTGTTTTTATCAGAGTCTGTAAAACCAATGTTGGTTTAATATACAACATATTTTCTTTTATACTAAGTCCTATAACACCATGATAACAAGTGCTGGAGAGGTTTTGCAGGGAAAGGGGAACACTCATCCATTGCTGGTGGGAATGTAAACTTGTACAGCCACTATGGAAAGCAGTGTGGAGAACCCTTAGAAGACTCAAAATGAGCCTTCCATTTGACCCAGTCATACCACTCCTGGGTATATACCCACAAGACACAACTTACTGCAAAGATACATGCACAGCTATGTTTATTGCAGCTCTGTTCACAATAGCAAAAAGCTGGAACCAGCCCAGGTGCCCCTCAACTGACGAGTGGATAGAGAAAATGTGGTACATGTATACAATGGAGTTCTATGCAGCGGTAAAGAGAGACAATATTCTTGCTATTTAGCAGAGAGCCTTGGGTAGATAATAATCTTAAAAGTTTAAATAGTTTCATATTAATGAACTTCCAGACAGTAAAGAATGTCATGTCTCTATCTGGGGCAAAGATATGACTCATCTCATTCTTTGGATCAGGTTATCAACAGTTAAGTAGTTTTAGTTTGGGGATTTACAAGCTGTTGATTTTAAGGAAAGGGCCCATCCTCAGTGACCTCCAAGCATGCCTGGTACTCTCCCTTCAAGATCTGAGACCCTAAAATCGTTTGGGAGATAAGCATTGAGTCAATCTGTCAACTTATGGCTGAAAGGGGACTCATAGAAATGCTGGGCCCTCCACTCTTGCTACTTTCAGGCTTTAGAGGATGATCAAAAGGCTATAAGAAGTTAAACCGACAGAGGAGCATCTAAAGGTGAATCGACTATAAACGAGGGGAGATAAAGTTGAGACAGCAGTTCAGTAGACAAGCTCCAAAGAATAATAGTATTACCTAGGTAAAGGCACGCATTCATTTCCAACGCAAAGACCCAGGGATCCAATTCCGAAGCTGTTCGCGGAAAAAGATTGTCATTTCTGCTTTACTTTGAATCTGATTTTATATATTCTGTAAAGTGGAGCAGAAATTAGCAGTGCTATATCTAACACACATATCACATTAAACCTTGATAATAGCAAAAGTGCCCCTGAGAGTGTCTGTGAGGATGTCTAAAGCCATATGGTTTTGTATAATTGCTTTAAACATCATTTGGATTTCAGAATGAAGAAAAGATTCTCTGGGCTGTGCCATTGAGGTCTTCGTTAGTAACTGTCACTTCTACTCAAGGAAATCCTAGAGCATATCTATCAATCCATACTGGGGTAGCTAAGGCCACAGAGCCATTGAAAAGGCTTTCAACATATTCCAAGACTCATGCTCCATTGCATAGCAAAAGGGCTTAGGAAGAGAGGTATATGGAAAAACAGACAAATTCTAAAGGGAAGCTCTCTGCTAAGGAGGACTATTGCTTCCATTTTCTTCACCTATGGGACTAGAGATAATCGTTTGTCATTTGAGGATACAAATTAGAGTCTATAGGCATATATATATATATATATATATATATATATATATCTTCTTAATTTGGGCAGGGTCAGTAAAGGGACGTTCAGATGGAATGGATCTAAATTTCATCAAAATATATTGTGTGAAAATGGCAAAAACTCAGTAAAAATTTTTTAAAAATTAAGGCTGCACTGGCTCACCCTGCATTAGCAAGCCATGCCTTCATGCACTTCGCTTGTCAGAGGCTGTGCCTTGACGTGGCTACCAAACCGCACACCCATGGTGGGGTGGCCATTATGACCAACCCACAGGAGGACCAGGGCCTATCACCAGGCACAAATGAGAAAGGACCTGGCAAGTGAAAAAAGAAAATGGCTGAAGAGGCAGGATGGGGGCATTGGCAGCTCTCAGCAAAATGTGAAATTAAACCTGCTCTACTAAATATGAATCAAAATAAAAGAGAAGTAAGTTTTATTTACTTAACCAATGATAAACTTAGCAATTGAACCATCACTTCAGCTCCTAATCATGTTATTTTTCAATAGAAAAAAATTAATTTTGTTTAGTCTTTTTTGGGACAGTGTCTCTCTGAGCCCCAGCTAGCCAGGAACTCACCATTTAGAGCAGGCTGGCCTTGATCTTACTGATATCCACCTGCCTCTGCCTTCCAAGTGCTGGGATTAAAGGCCTGTATCATCAAACCTGGCATTAAAAAATTGAAAAATGAAAAAAAAAGAAAGTATAAAAACACTGGGTTTGATCCCCAGCACCAGAGAATAAAAAAGGGAGCAGACAAAATTTTCTCCTTAGTAATGAAAGGCCTGTGTCAAATGTATAAAGGAAGCCCAGGTGTCATTGTAATACTTTGTAATAATTTTAATAATAAATAGTTTGGGTTTGTGTAAAACTTTAAACTTTAAAAAATAAAATGAAAGTAAATATTTTAGCTGATCAATTGAAGCAGCAGAAAAACATGTCAATACCCAAGTGCCTAGTAATAAATATTAATGGCCACAAGAGCCCAGAAATTATGTGTAAAAAAAAAAAAAACAACCAAGAATTCTCATTTGATAGATCTTTGAGATCTATTTCCTCATTTTTCCCCAAAGGCAATTTTTATTGAAGCTTTGTGCATTTCATACAAAATTTCCAAACAAATCTAGAGCCATTCCCCCTTCCTTGTCCTCCACCCCACCAGAGCTCATGCATTCTGCCAAACATGTTCTTCATCTTTTTCTCAGTCTCTTTTAAAATTTTTGACGTAGAAGTTTACTGTTTTGAGCAGAAATTCACTGTTTCAGTCAGTTCTTTGACCCAGTCTTGTTGTTGTTGTTGTTGTTATTCCTTCCTATTTGCATCACTCCAAAATATGCACATATGCATGCTACATAGATCATGGGTTTTCACATCTCCAGCTTATGATATATATATATTTTTTTTTTTGGTCTTTTCGAGACAGGGTCTTCCTGTAGCCCCAGCTGTCCTTTGCAGTTCTTAGCCTCAGCCTTTAACGGCTACGCTATCCCCCTCCCGCCCGATTTTTTTCTTTATTAGGCTGTATTTCCTCATTTTGTAACTCACATCCTGAACATTCTCACTTCTGAATTTACACTTCAAGTATTTGATTCCTTCTTTTATGATCAGCTGCTTCTCATTTTGCAAATATCCAATAAAATAAAACTTTGAGAACATTCTAGCAGTTAACTTCAATGTCTGATATTTTGTGATGTTCTATTAACACCTGAGAACCCTAAAGGACAGTGTCACCTTGAGAGAGAAAACTTACAGCCCGTCATTGTGTAGTACAATTAGAAGTTTTATTTTTCTGTCCTTATTGTGGGAAAGGGTCAAATTAAAAAGGAATAGAACCTCACACATATGCAGTAGTACCACACATTTTGAATGAAGAGTTTTGTCTTCAAACCAGATGTTAGGAATCCAAAGGGTTTAACAGAGGCCAGTGCTTTAATTCTCAGGTTCGCACAGTTGCTAACCCTTGTACCCATATCCCCAGATCGTATTTCTTTCACGCAGCTGTGGGCTTCTCAGGGCACTCTTGACTGGGATAGCTCAAAGTGGTTCTAAGGCTGGTGTCGAGAACAAAGTTTATATTCTACTGAGAGGCAGCATCTGACTTAGATTGAAATTGAACATCACTATTTTACTGTGGAGTAGTTTAGGGTAAGTCACTTACCTTCTCTGAGTTTTGTTTTTCTTGTATATAAAATAGTGGATAATCTTCTAGAAGTGTTGTAAAGACTGGATACATTATGTACAGCAGGTAATACACACTCTAGTATGGAGTAAACATGTTTTTTTTTTTTATTTTAAAAGTTCCTGATATACCAAGCTGAGTGGTCTTGGATAATTTACTTCACCTTTCTTATCTTTATTTCAGTTGCTAACAAGGACTGACTATATCTACACTAAAGATCTTGTCTGTGCTAATATTTTAGTGCTTTCATGAAAACCCTTAGTCCAAGCAGTTGTATTATTTCGTTTGGTTTTGATTTGGGGGTGGGGAGGTGAGGCAACTTACCATAGAGGTAAGTTATTTTAGTAAAGATATTAGTTACTAAAAAAGTGGCCATATTCATCTCTGTGTAATACTCCAAGTATGTTTTCTTGGCAGGGACAACTCTAAAAATAAGATCAGGGAACAAAAGCAAACTCCAGGGCTGTGATACACTACCCTTGTGCCACACAGCCCTCTGCCACAATCATCCTTTAATCACTAAGTGGGTGCTCCTGTGTTGAAGCTTCCTCATTGCCCTTGGTTAACAGAGGTGGTGTCTACTTCTGTGGGCTCCAATGGAGAAGGAAGCGATTCAAATATCGAGGAGACTGCATGGTTTCCAGTCTCTTTAGTAGATTTTTAGCATGAAGATAGTAAGAAATTAAACCTGCTCTACTAAATATGAATCAAAATAAAAGAGAAGTAAGTTTTATTTACTTAACCGTTGATAAACTTAAGCTACTTTAGATCAATATTTAATAGTTTATTTTGAAGTTTGTCACAAAGGAAAATTAATTTTCAACATATTTTAAGTAAAGTTTGTAGTTTTTGCAATGTGAATAAACATAAATTAGATGCTTTGAAATTTAATGTAACTTATATTCACCAGTTCATTAGTAATATTTTTTTCAAGTTTTGCCCCCGAGTTTAAAAAATACATTTATTTATTCTCTCTCTCTCTCTCTCTCTCTCTCTCTCTCTCTCTCTCTGTGCAAGTCACATGCTGCATGTGGAGATCAGTGGACAGTTTGTGAGGCTGGTTCTTTCCTTCCACCATGTGGGTACTTGCATTTGAATTCAGGTTATGAGGCTTAGTGGCAGTGCATTCACTCAGGGAGTCATCTCACCGATCATACCCTTAATTGCTATACTTGTATAGAAAGTGAGAAGAAATGTCTAACTTTCCTCCCATTATTGAAACTTTGATTTCTAGTTGTCTTTTCTATGTATTTGTGGGGGTCGGTGTGGAGAGGTGTGGATAGGGGAGGGGATCGAAATACCATCAAAGTATATGTATGAAAATCACCAAAATTCAGTAAAGAAATAAAGTCACAAGTATAAAAAATGTTGAAGCATGCTTTATTCATTTTTACAGGGTGGGATGAAGTATAAAAGAATGGAGATTGTTGTTACTACTTATACTGAAGGAAAATGTCACAAGGAAGGTGGCTATGAAGTTGTTGGGTTACAAGAGGGTGACAATAAAGTGAAGGAGCTATACAGGGAGTCCAGTAATCTGGCATTAGAAGAAAACTGATGAGAAAAGAGGCAGGATAAAGGATTAGGAGGAAGTTACATAGTGTGTCCTGGGAGCCAGGTAAGCCCTGTTGAGACAGATGCCTGCTGTGCAGGTAGCATTATTTGCTCCCTCGTGCCTGTAAGAAAATTTAAGCTCTTTTAGTGTTTAAGTAAAGACTATGTAGCTAGTAAATGCCAGGAGGAGGATGTGACCCAGAAGTCAGCCTGAGCACCAAATCCCTGAGTTACTTACTGCTGTGTGAGGGAGAGTTGATCTTTAAGGGATAAACTCTATAGGCTGACTAGACCCCAGTGGATGAACTTGCTGAGGGACATCTGGGTACACAAACTTGACTCGAAAGGCCTTAACATATATGAAAGAATCCAGGAATCCCTGTGGGGGCTAGGGGAGTGCAGATGGGGTGGGGGAGGGAGTCTAAAGATGGCTAAGATGTTTTATATGAAAATACACAGAAGTCCAATTAAAAACACATTTTAAAAGGAACATTTAGAGATTCTTATCTGAGCTATAGTAGAACGGTCCTGATGTTTTGCTTCTATAATGCTCTTTTGTGTGAATGTGTGTGTGTGTGTGTGTGTGTGTGTGTGTGTGTCTTTTTGAGACAGGATCTCCCTATAGCCCCAACTGGCCTGGAACTCACTCTTTAGACCAGGCTGGCCTTGAACTCACAAGGATCTGCCTGCCTCTGCCTCCAGAGTGCTAGGTTTAAAGGTGTGTGCCACCACGCCTGGCTTAAAGATGGTTCTTACCCATCTTTACCAAGAGCAGTCAGTACTTTTAACCACTGAGCCATCTCTCCAGACCTTCTATAATGCCCTGTAAACATTTTTTAAGGCCGTACTTTATAGCTACCTAATTCATAAATATCTAAATGAACTGAAAATGGGGGCTGGAACTGAAAAGGGTGGTTAAGAGCGCTGGCTGCTCTAGCAGAGTACCTGGGTTCGATTCCCAGCACCCACATGATGGCTAACAACTGTCTGTAACTCCAGTTCCAGGAGATCTGATGCCCTCTTCTGACCTCTGTGGGCATTGCAGGACGCTGGTGCACCTACCTACATGCAAGCAATATATTCGTACACATAAAATAAAAATAATAAATAAAATATTTAAATGAACTGAAACTGTTAACACACTGTGAACTGTGTCCCCTAAACCTATCCCCCCCACCACCACTTTGTTGTGGCTGTCCACTTGCCACAAGGCCCTTTATCTGTTTCACTGAAGGCCAGGGAAGAAAAATGTGGAATACTCATGCCCTTCTTCATGAGTATTCCACAGCACACTCTGGATGAAGTGCTGTTTGGAGGGACAGCATTTCACCGTGCTGTTCAGACTGGCTTTGTATGCCTGGGCTCAAGGGGTCCTTCTGCTTCAGCCTACCGAGCACTGCTGCTCAGCTACCGACACCAAGAAGCAGGGCACCTGGCTTTAACACTACTATTAATATTAATAACGAGATGATCTTCATGTCATGAATTTAGAAATATAATAAGTGAATGGGAGAAGGAAAGTCTGAGATTCAGAAAGTCAGAAACAGCTGAGTACCTTTGATGATGGACTTTTCCCCCTTTTGTTTAAAACTGTTTTCTAAGTTATTTTTCTGGATATACAATTAATGTGGGATGTATTTGGCCTTAAAAATTTAAGATCAATCCAAATTTTTCATTAAAAAAATTAGAAATCCTAGAATCATTTGATTTTCTTCTAAGGCATAGAATTAAGCAGAATTTAAATAAATTTCAAAAAGAATGTTTAAAGTTATTGGCTTTAGTGGGTATCAGGTTCTTAATAAATGCATACGATCATTTAATTCATTCACCATGAGTTTGTACCAGAAAGGCTTGCTTTGAAAACAAGCAACCATTTCCCCATAAGTTGGTAAATTTTCTATTTTTCTACTGGATTCAACTGTAATGTTTTCCATGTCCTCCTGATTTTACTAATGAATCATCTCCAATTTTATCTTTTCTTGGAAATACAATCAACCAAATTTGCAATACTTCAATAGAAAGCACAGAAATTTTTTGAAATGAAAATTTAAGTTTAAAAAATTCATTATTATCGCCGGGCGTGGTGGTGCACCGCCTTTGATCCTAGCACTTGGGAGGCAGAGGCAGGCGGATCTTTGTGAGTTCAAGGCCAGCCTAGTCTACAGAGTGAGTTCCAGACTAGCTGGGGCTACATGGAGACTCTGTCTCAAAAAGACAAAAAAAAATTCATTATTGAATATATATTTAAAAGGTCTCCCTTTGCCATGGGCTAAAAGGATATTTGGTCCTGGTATGTACCATTCCAGATTCATTGTGAGAGTTGAACTGTTAAGAAAGGAATTTTGAATGGAAGGGTCTGAGAGCGATCCAGGAAATAAATACACAAGAAAACAATTAGAATTTCCTTTCTTTTAGGAGTATCTCAAAAATCAAGGGCTGCAGCTGTGCGAGGTAGCACACACCTTTAATCCCAGCACTCAAAAAGCAGAGGCAGGCAGAGCTCTGTGAGCTTGAGGCCAGCCTTGTCTACATAGTGAGTTCCAGACCACCTGAGGCTACAGGGAGATGCTGTCTCAAAAAAACAAATTAACAGGGCTGGGGAGGTGGTTCAGAAGCTGAGAGCACTGTCTGCTCTTGCAGAGGACTGGGGTCATACCCACTAGAGCATTTAGAAAGAGAGGAGAAGACAACTTGCTGATTTGAAGTCTTTGACTTTGGATACCATCTTAGAACTCATGGGACTTAGGCTTCATTTGAAAGAAGAGTATCCAAATGAAGTCTTAAACTTTCAATATACTTTCCTTGAGAGAGAATATTAAAAACAAATGTACAAACAAACTTGCAAATGTGTATGTGCTCTTGAACAGACCAAAAGCTAGCACTTACAAACCTTAAACCACTTAACAGGCAACACCCACACTAAACCTCTCTGTGGGGTGCACATACAAAACAGTCAAGGAAAAGAACACAGCCAACAATTTAATGTCTAACAGGTTTGCTAAATAGGAAAGGATGTGTACTGACTGTTAGGGCAAGTGGGTCAAAGAAATATTTCATTAAGTATTTATGATGTCAGCGAGAGAATTTGTCAGAGCCTGAAAGTGAAGCAGGGTTAGTTTGGAACATTGGTGGAACAATGGTGGTACACCAGGATCTGTGCCAGGATCACAGAGAAGAGACTTCCTAGGACAGCAGACCTTCCTGGTGTGTAGGGAGTGGGCTCGGGTCAGTGCTGGCTTCATGACCAGGTGGCCAGTGCCCTTAGAAGACTCTGTGTTCATAGTTAAATGAGATACTGTTCCTCTTTTTTATTGTCTTTTTGAGACAGGGTCTCCCTGTAGTCCCAGCTGGCCTGGAGCTCACTCTGTAGACCAGGCTGGCCTTGAACTCACAGAGATCCATCTGCCTCTGCCTCCAGAGTGTTGAGATTAAAGGCATGCACCACCACGCCCGGCCTATCACTCTTTTGAATTCTTAGTTTTCTTTACAAGTCATGTAGTAAATGAGGTTCTGTGGGGACAAGCCCTGAGGCTTGGAGCTTGAGCATTTGTGCTTTGACCTTCTGATCCCCTCCATGCCCACCACGTTCCTAGACTGCTTCTCAACTATCTTGTCCCCTAATGCCTGGCAAATCTGTCTGGTCTTCCACTTCTTGCTTCTAATAACAACTTCAGCTGGGGTCTACCTCCAGTAGACCCTTGTGTGTGGAGTCAGGAAGGTCTAAAGTATTTATACACATACCATAATGATGCCTGGCAGGACATGGTGGCAGCTGCCCTTGATCGAGCTGGCAGCATCACTGTGTATTCATTAGGGTAAGAAGCAAGTGTGATTCTGACCCTAATCAGAGTGCAGAGACTGCAATTACATGAAGTCTATAGGTTGGAGTGACAGACTCATGGGAAATAGAGGTTGCAGATTGGGAGATAGGAAACTTTGATCTTGGGTTAGCCACTAATGGGACATGTTCTGTCTTCCTCTATTGTTTCTATTGCTGTAACAGAGTATTTGAGATTGGGAATTGATTAAAGCAAGAGATTTCTTTTAGTTCATGCTTTTGTAGGCTGAGAAGTTTGGGATTGGACAGCTGTGTCTGGGGAGGGCCTTGTGCTGTAGCCAAACTTGGCAGATGGTGTTACACTGTGGGCACATATGTGAGGAGGAGAAGGAAGCAGGGACATAGGCACAATGAGAGAGAGAGAGAGAGAGAGAGAGAGAGAGAGAGAGAGAAACAGAGACAGAGAGAGAGAGAGAATATGGGTCAATGTTGGGCTTGCTTTATACCAACCACTAGGGTTCTTAGTGTCTCCACCTCTCAACCTGTCACACTTCAAAATGAAGTCTAGAAAAGTCAAACTATAGAAAAGATCAAGGTTGGGGGGGGTCAGAGGTAAAGTGGGGTACAGTTAGGAGAGAAAAAGAGCCCACCTTCAGATCATAGGGTTAAATACAAATAAACAGCATAACAGGTCCAAGCAGAAATGGTGGGGGAAATCATAATGTTTTTAATAGATTCTTTCTTTCCATTTTTTTTTTTTTTTTGGTGTTTTTTGAGACAAGGTCTCCCTGTAGGCCCAGGTGGCTTGGAGCTCACTTTGTAGACCAGGCCAGCCTCTATCTCACAGAGACCTGCCTGTCTCCATCCCTCAAGTGCTGAGATTAAAAGCATGCCCAGCTGTTTCCTTTTTAATAATAATCTCATAATTTGATTTTTGCATTGGCCTAAGTTTACAGCTGCTCCTGGGTGTTTTCAGTAATATCGCCTCCCAAAAGCTGATCAAGTTAAAGTAAAAAATTCCAATAATGTCCCCTTCCAAAGTATTTTTGAAATGATTTTTCTATTTGGAAGAAAGTAGACATGTCTTTCCTCCCAGACAATATTAGTAAGCCGTGAGACATGAAGGAGTGTAGCAGAGCACTGGGACGCTGAGAACTGAGAAAGCTGTCTTGCTCACGCCCTTGCCCTGTCACAGCTGAGCTCCAAGTCCATGTTCAGTTTCTCCATCCACTCTGCAGCATGGAGAGGAGAGGCTGCATCCCATGCTGTCAGCCACTCTGAGCAACTCTTTTTACCCTCTTCCCTAACCTAGGCTGTGATCACCCTTCAGAATAGGTCTGTGAATGTTCTAGAACTCCTTCCACGGCTAGCTTCCAGCACAGTTTTTCATTGCTGGTGGTTCTGTAATAGGGCTGGCTAAAGTTCTGTGGATCATTTATACTTTGGTATTATGCCAATCCCTGGACCTGGACTGCATACTGAGGTTTAGAGGATGACGAAGCCAAAATTCTTTTGAGCCAGGGGCATAGCAGTGTTTGTTCTATCAAAATGGGCAGAAGTTTATTATTACAAAGATTTTGTAATGTTTGGTGGAAATACCAACAGCTTAGGATTTGCTTTAAATTTCTTCTCTATTTTTTAGGAGAAATAGTTTGTCAATCCATATTAAAATGTATACCTTGTAAAAATCTGTGTTAAATAAAAGAAACAATTCCATAAATACATCTATTAATTTTTGTTTAGAAATATAAGCTTAAGAAAAAGTGGCTTGCTTTTACTGACAATGATGGTTCCCAATCCCTAGGCAATTTTCCCATTCTTCCTGCAAAGCTGCAATTATTCATGGTTTCAGGATATGCTTATTGCTTAGTTGCTACTTTTCACACTAGACTTATATACATGAAGAAGGCATGGACTGAGAGCATGACCAGGCCCAGCCTGAGCTCATCCCAATGAATTGTTCAAAGTGTGTGTGGGGGCCTTTGAAATAGTCCAAAAGATGAGCTTATTTAGTTTCTGATAATTATAATTCTACAGATATTCTTTTTATGTATAACTAACCATGTTCTAGTAATCAAAATGATTTATTAAAAATGCTAAAATTAGGGCTGGAGAGATGGCTCAGCGGTTATGAGCACTGACTGCTCTTTCAGAGGCCCCGGGGTTCAATCCCCATCATGCACAATGAGGCTAACAACTGTCCTTAAGTCCAGTTCCAGGAGATCCTAACACCTTCTGACCTCCACGTGCATTGCATAACATGGGTACACTTGTACACATGCAGGTAACACACTCATAAAAATGCTAAAATTGTATTCATAAACTTGGTAAACATTATAAAGTTAGCATAGTGACAGCACTTATGTTTTGCGTTCCACTTGGATTTCTGGTTATCATGAGACTCTGCTAAAGGATTGTCCCAAATGAGTAGAAAGATCTCTTTGATTCTGAGAAGAAATGTGTTTCCAAAAGAGACACCCTCCTTCCTGAAAGGACATCCATGATGCTCTCACATGGGTCAGTATATAAGCTGCTGTTCCTAGCCTTTGCTACCTTAAGGTCATTTAATTATCCCTGATAGATTTCATTTTTGTAGCTGTTGATTCTGCTCTCTGTGATAAACTGTGCCTATCATTTTCCATGTTCAGGTTGGATGTGAACTTAGCTGAAGCATGAGTCACTTGTACCCACTTACTGAGCCCAGTTTGCTGTCATCGTGTTGTTATTGTTGCTCAGTTCTTTGTCACTAGAATGTAAAAAGGGATGGGATGGGTGGGAACAAGGTTGGTCACCCTTATGAAATTTAGAAATACTGGTTAAGTGGCCTTTTAAGAAGTGAGTAGATAGCTGGGTGTGGTGACATATTTGTACAATCCAAGCAGTTGGGAGGTAGAGGGGAAGAAGATCACTAATTCGATGCTGGCCTGAGCCATATAATAAATCTTTGTCTGAATTTGTTTAAAGGGAAGACAGTGTTTTCTTTAATTTCTTCACCCCAGCTCCCCGGAGCACTGCCCACCTGCTGGGCTCACTTGGTCAACGAGGCTTCTTGTTTCACTTCCCTCTTCTGGTCCTGGTGGCCAGCTTGCCAGGCTTGTGTCTGCAGCAAGGCAGAGGCTGCTAAGACTGAACAGTGGAGCCCACAGGCTTGGCTGAGTTCCATCCACTGTCCACTTGTCCACTCCATGGCCACATTTAAGATGCTCAGTTTTTCAGAGAAGACTCATAGGTGAAGACCCCTGCCTGTGTTTACAATGTAAGGAAGCTTTTCAAGAGGGGAGTGGACTCACCACTGGGTAAGGTTGATGGTTATTGTTTTCCTTGCAGTAGCTTGCTTAGCACCTTCCAGCACTCTGAGCCCTAGCCAGTAGAGACGAGGCTCTAGAGTCAGCACCAGCTTCATTTCTCCTTGTTTGTTCTACATATCACGTATATGACGTCTGCAGCAACAGGGTTTTGGTGGGTAACCAAGAATACAGGCAATGGTCAGTATTGTTTAAGGGTCTACCATCAAATTCTATTGTATGAAATTTATAAAAATTCAATTAAATAAAGAAAAAATAAGGGAGAGAGTTTGCAAACAGAGAGCACTCAACATTGGTGTTGATAAAGGGGGCCCATAAGCTATCTTCTAAGTGTCAGGAGGCAGAGAGAATGCTTAGAATTGGGTTGTACCACAAAATTTATATCTCTACTGTATAACTTTTCATGTAAATAGATTTTTGTTTCCAATGTTTGTGAGTGATTTTCATTCTTAATTTATTGTCATACTGGGACTGATTAAATGGTTCAGTAGTTAATAACAAGAAGACCCAGATTTGGTTCCCAGCATCTACATAGGGAGGCTCACAACTATCTCTGTAACTCCAGCTCCAGGAGATCCAATGTCCTCTTGTGACCTCTGCTGGCATCTACATACATGTGCACAAAACCACAGACACACACACACATATATGCATAATTAAAAACCTTAAAAAGAATAAGTCACACTGACTTCTAAGTGGTTACCATATTTCACCAAATAAAAGAATAGCTCTAACAAGAAATAACATCACTATTTCATATACAGTTAAAATAAAGCTGTTGATGACTCTGCTTTTATATACATTGGGACTTTTCTTTTTAATCATTGAAAAATCTTCAAGTCATTGGTAATAATATTTATACATTTCTCTTGGAAAATTTCTTTTATTAAACAATTTTAGAAAAGTTTTAGATTTATCAGAAAGATATTAAGGGTACTGCCAAGAATTAAGAAATCAACTTTCACATGCCTTACATTAGTATAGAACATTTATTACAACTTGTGACACAAGAATGATGGATTATCTACTAGAATCCATTCTTTGATTTCTTTAATTTTCATCCAAGATCTTTGTTCTGTTCTCAGATCCCACCTATGATGCCAATCCACGTTAGTGACAATGTCTCTGTATTACACCAGTGTCTCCAACACTTGTTTTATTGACTTTGACACTTTGGAGGTTTCCTGCTAAAGTATTTTGAACACTGTTCCTCTATTTATTTTTCTCTGATGTTTTTTCTCATAGGCTATGCCTTGGGGCTTGGAGGAAGTCATGTTTGTTACTTGACAAAAAAAAAATACTGAAAGTAAAATATAAGTGAAAGGAAGACAGAAGTGTTGAATGTTCTTAATTTGAGGGTTCATTTCCTCTGCTTTTCCTCTTGACTCAGAAGTCTCCACAGCTTAGCTTTCCCCTCGTTAGCCCTTTCTGTACTAGCAAGACACTGGGGATGTAGCAGTGACAAATGACTCTTTACTTGGTTTTCCTCCAAACCACTGACCATCTTCTGCCAGCTTTGAAGTTTCCACTTTCTTGATTTTTCTAGAACATGTCAGGCTGTGGCAAGAGCACAACTATTCCTGTCCAACTGCAGCCATCATGCACCGTCACTTTTAAATAGCATTTCAGAGATGTTAAAAGTTGAGGGCAGAAAATGTGGTGGTGGAAACAGGAATTTTGAACATGCCGTTTCTCACAACATAGATCTATATTCAATATTGTTGACTCAGTATTTGAGGTTCAGGTACAGCTATAATACTTTTATGTTTACAGTTCAATTTCAAATGAGCAAGTTTCCACCCACCAGATTAGTAAGAAATGCACATTTTTTTTTAATTAGGATTCTGTTTTGCTCCCATTTTTCAGCACCCCAGTAGAGATGGTGCAGACTGGATGGAGAGCCGTCTGACTTTCAGCTGAAGTGGAAGAGCCCCTATGCTGCTCCCAGCCTCATGTCTGCCATCGTATCGGGTATCTCTGGCCAGATGCTAGCTCAGTGACCGTTGCTCTCCCACACTGCTTGTTCTACGGTGCTTTATGTTGCTGTGATAAAACACTGACCAGTATCAACTTGAGGAAGAAAGGAGTTACTCAGGTCACAGTCCATCATTGAGAGAAGCCAAGACAGGAACTCAGGCAGGGCAGGAACCTGGAAGAAAGGACTGGATTAGAGACCATGCAGGAGCCCTGATTACTGGCTTGCTCCTCTGGGTTGTTCAAGTACATTTCTTATACAGCTCAGGTCCATCTGCCCAGGGATGGCACTGCCCAAAGCGGACTGACCCTTCCTATATCAATTAGCAATCAAGAACAGCCCCAACATGGGGCTAGAGAGATGGCTCTGCAGTTAAGAGTACTGACTGCTCTTACATAGGACCCAGGTTTGATTCTCAGTACCCAGATGGAAGCTAAAAACCATCTGGGGCCAGGCATGGTGGCGAGTGCCTTTAATCCTAGCACTGGGGAGGCAGAGGCAGGCGGATCTTTGTGAATTCAGGGCCAGCCTGGTCTACAGAGTGAGTTCCAGAACCTCTGGGGCTACAGGGAGACCCTGTCTTGAAAAGACCAAAAACAAAAAAATCTGGGATCAAGTTTGGACCTGTTCTTACCTCAACAGGCATTGTATGACATGGGTGCACTTATATACATGAAGGCAAGACATTCACACGCATAAAACAAACATAATAAAGATTTTTTAAAATAAGAAAAGCCCCCATAGGCCAATCTGATGAAGGAACTTCCTCAATTGAGTTTCCCTCTTTCTGGGTATGTCTATGTTGGTGTCAAGTTGACAACAACTAGCCAGCACACTGGTTTTAGAGTGCAGATCAAGTGCCTATGTAACTTCCATAGATCTGTCTGGTTTCTAACAAGCTGTTGGCAGAAAAATGGCTATTTAAACTATTTTATTAATTTAAAATAATGGGTGCCAGTTTTATACTCCATGCATGTGTACTTGTGCTGCAATCATATTCAATTCCAGTTTTGCACTCCATGTATGTGTACATGTGTTGCAATCATATTCAATTCCAATTTTGTACTCCATGCATGTATACTTGTTCTGCAATCATATTCAGTTCCAGTTTTACACTCCATGCATATACGTGTGTTGCAATCATATTCAGTCCCAATTTTACACTTCATGCATGTGTACATGTGCTACTATGCCTGGTTTGTTTGTGATTTTTTTTAAATCTAGGTTCCACATATTTATCTATCTTATTTTACTAAACATGATAGTCCTCAGTTCCTTCATTTTTCCAACAAATGAAATAATTTTATTTTTTGCAACTGAATTGTACTCCACTCTATCCATTCACCCACCCATTCACCATCCACCCATCCACTCATCTATATATACATCCATCTGTTCATCCAGATCTATCTATCTATCTATCTATCTATCTATCATCTATCTATCTCTCTCTCTATCATCTATCTATCTATCTATCTATCTATCTATCTATCAATCTATCCATCTTTGTCACATTTTCCTTAACCTTTGATCTGTTGATGGGCACCTAGACTGATTCTATAACTTGGCCATTGTGTGTAATGCCAAACATGAAAATGGATGTGAGTGGGTGTATAATTTTTTAACCTAATCATGTCTATGCTACAAAAATAGAATCATAGTGCACACTATGTAAAAGAATAAAAAAGTATATTTTTCAGCTATTAAGAAACACAAAATTATAAACTTTGCAAATGTTGGAAACCAGTTAACAATCATTGTAAGCGAGGTAACCGAGACCCAGAAAGACAACTACTACATGTTCTCTCTCATAAGTGCATGCTAGCTTTGGACCTTTAGATAAATGTGTTTCCATTGGAAAATACTTAGATATCAGGAAACTAACAAGAAGGCATGGTGGTTGGTTCAAGGGAAGGGAGAGAGAATGCAGTGAAATAAATGGGAAAGGGTAATAATGGATAGCATGGGTCTAATATGGTGACAAATGGGAGGCTGGGACAGAAGACAGAGTGAAAGGAAGACGCATAGCCAATACTAAAGGCCTTTTGAAGAAGTCAGGTGGAAACCTGGTAGAATCTTCTTTCATTGTATACTTATACAATATAAAAAGTGTTTCAGGCTGGGTGCGGTGGTGAATGCTTTTAATCCCAGTATGTGGGAGGCAGAGGCAGGCAGATCTCTGTGAGTTCAAGTCCAGCCTGGTCTACAGAGCGAGCTCCAGGCCAGCTGGGACTAAAGAGAGACCCTGTCTCAAAAAAAAAGACCAAAAAAGTGTTTAAATCTACTCACCCTGTAACAGGGGTTCAGTGGCCCTAATATATACTACAGGCCAGGAAATGAAAATACCCTTTTTGGAGTTTTAGACCAGAGAGATCTCAAAGATACCCCCCCCTCCAAACAATGCTGGTACTTGGTTACCAACCAAAATGTTATGGTAAGGACCTGTTTCTAGAGACACTACATAAGAGTCCCAGAACAAACAAGGAGGAATCAAACTGGTTTTGACCTCAAAGCTTCATCTCTGCTGGCTAGCTTTCATAGTATAGAAGGTGCTATGCATGTTACTTGCAGAGAAAGGTAATCATCAATCTTACCAAGCTCTGAACCACATGAGCTACAATAACAGCTGGCTTGGCGTAAAATGTGCCCACTGGTGCAAGAGTGGCACAGATGTTATGTGAGGAACAGAGCATCTTTAACATGTTTAAGACTCTCTTTACAAGATAAAGTCATACCTGATACTGTTACCAGGGCCAAGAAGCCATGGCTAGATAGGTCATAGGCCACAGGGGAGAACCTAAGAGCATGTGGGAAACACAGATTAGACTCAATAGACATTTATGGAAAAGATAATAACATAGGATGTAAAGTCCAGGGTGGTGGTGGTAGTAAGGTAGCAGAGGAGAGATAGGAGGGGGCTAAGTGTGAACAAAATACATTATATGAGATTTTCAAGTCAATAAAAATATTTTCTAAAAAGAATAAAAGTTGAAAAATTAGAGTGAAATATCATGATGGAATCAGGGTCACTAAATAAAGATGACTGTTTAGTAATCAAGGATTGCATTGATAAAGGCTCAGCTATTTTAACATATAGTTTGTGATATTAAGAAAAATCTATTTAAAGTGTTATCCATTAGGAATTAGTTTTGCATTTTGTCAATTGTGTTTTCAGGGCCTATTAAAATATGCCTAAAACTTCACTTTGTGTTGAATCACTGTACTAATCTGCATTTGATCATAATTTACTGTTAATTGTGTAGTTCTGTTTGACAACATAGTTTAAAGATTCTTTTGAAAAGGTTTGGAATATATATATATATATATATATATATGTATAATTTTCTTTAGGAAATGTTTGTATTTTCAACTTTGTGGTGCTTGTTTTTATTTATTATCATTTTCCTGATTTGTAATCTGTCCTTTAATCCTGTAGAACACATACATGTCTGTATTCATGAAAATTCACCATATTGGTTACATATAATTAGTACAGTACAAATTAGTAACTAGCATATAATTGGTCCAATTACAAATAAATTGAATCATCATGGAGAGCTATATAAAACAAGGCACTATCTGCAGGGCATGGTGGTGCACGCCTTTAATCCCAGCACTCGGGAGGCAGAGACAGGTGAATCTCTGTGAGTTCAAGGCCAGCCGGGTCTACAGAGTTCCAGGCCAGCTGGGACTGTAGGGAGACCCAGTCTCAAAAAGACCAAAAACAAAACAAAACAAAACAGAACAAAACAAAATAAAACAAGGCACTATGATTTTTCTCCACTTTGCTGGTGAAGAAGCTAAAGTACAGAAAGGTTGAGCTTTTCACGTGCTGGTTACAGACAAGCAGGATTTAATTCCAGACTCATAAATCCAGAAATGTAGTTCAGCATGGAATCAAGGGGTTAAAATAATGGAAGGGAGGGAAGGAGAGAGAGAGAAAGAAATGAAAGAGTTCATGAAAAAGTGTGTATTTAGGACCTCTCCATGGTATTTTTTAGGGTCACTCTGTCCTATCTCCTGCTTCTGTGGACATCTGCCTGGTAGAAACTTTGCATGATAGAAATAAATGCCACTGTGATGGCATTTTCAACAGTGAAATTTATTCTACCAGATCCATTCTGTAAGAATTAGGATGCAAATAGAGCAACCACAAAAGTGGGATTATCTCCTTGCCTTAAAAAGGAAACTTTGAAGCATGTGTAAATGACTTCAATATTAGATTTCCTTAGAGAGTAGCTCTCCTACGTCTACTCTAGGACACTTTAAATATTCTTTTTTCCTGTGCAGTCGGTTCACATAGAGGGTGGGCACTGAGAAGTCTCCCCCTGCAGATCACAGCTCTTTAATCTGCCCCACAAGCACAGCCACTTCAATCTATCAGAAGAGAACGTGGTAGTCAAATAGGATGTGGGGGTCACTTTAAATATTAAGTAAATTAAATTTAATTGGTCTGTATTCTTGTGTAGGATTAAGCATGAGAATTGAACATTTAAAATGGCTGGATCCTACATACATTTTCTCTTTTATTCAGCTTATTATTTATTTATCTTTTATTGATGTTTTGTGTATTTCATACATCACCTTTCAGTCCAATTTAGATACATTCCCCTCTCCCTGTCCCCCACCCCACCCCAGTTCATGCATTCTGCTATATATGTCTTGCATTTTCTCTCAGTCTTTCCAAGGATTTTCTTTCTGCAGAGGCTTCTTGTTTTGTATAGAATTTAACTGTACCAGTCAGTTCTTTGACCCAGTCCTTATGTTGTTCCTCCCCTTTGTATTGCTCCAAAATATGCCTATATAAACATCACATATGTCTCAAAATTACAACCTCTGAGAATAAACTGTGTGCTAATTCCAAGACATGTTTAGGCATTCACATTTTTTCCTTTAATTTTATATTACTCTAAAATATGAATATATATCTTCCACCCATATACAGTAATTACAGTGTCTGAAAATAAGTGGTAGGTGAATTCTAGAGCCCATTAAGAGATTCACATTATGACAGTACAGTTGCTTTCAGATAGAAAGCAATATAACAATAACGTTGCTCAGCTTGCCTTTCAATTGGAGATTTGGTGTTAGCATCCACAAATGAGGGAAACCATTTGCCGCCCCCCCCCCCCTTGCACATTTTTCAGGATTTTTTTTCTGCAAGGCTTCTTGTTTTGTAATAGAATTTAACTGTACCAGTCAGTTCTTTGCCCAGTCCTTATGTTGTGCCTCCCCTTTGTATTTGCTCCACAATATGCCTATATAAACATCACATATGTCTCAAATTAAAACCTCTTGAGATAACTGTGGGCTAATTCCAAGACATGTTTTGGATTACATTTTTTTCCTTTTTATTTATATTACTCTAAAATATGAATATATTCTTCACTATCAGACAGTACAGTGTCTGAAAATAATGGTAGGCGAATTCTAGAGCCCATTTAGAGATTCACATTATGACAGTACAGTTCTTTCAGATAGAAAGCATATAACAATAACGTTGCTCAGCTTGCCTTTCATTGGAGATTTGGTGTTAGCATCCACAAATGAGGGAACCATTTGCGCGCCCCCCCCCCCCGGACTGTGTTACTTCACTTCACTTAGCATAATGGCTTCCAGTTCCATCCATTTACCTGCAAGTTTATGATGTCATCTTTCTTTACCGCTGCATAGAACTCCAATATGTAGTTGTACCACATTTTTGTTATCCAGTTATCAGTTGAGGGGCATTTGGATTGGTTCCAGCTCTTTGCTATTGTGAAGAAAGCTGCAATAAACATAAATGTGCATGTATCTTTGCAGTAGGAAGAGTTTTGTGGGTATATACCCAGGTGTGGCCTGACTGGTCAGGTGGTAGGCTCATCTTGAGTCTTTTAAGGGTAAGGGTTCTCCACACTGCTTTCCATAGTGGGTGTACCAGTTTACATTCCCACCATTTTTCTTAAGTGTATACTCTTTAAATGAAGAATTCATTTAGACAGAAGTTCTGATAAAGCTACAATGTATATATTTCAGGGCTGCTACAAAATTCCAAAGAGCATCATAGAGTAGAACAGAAATGTAAATCTTATTTTTATTTATTTTATATCACCATTCCTGTGTAGCATAAGGATTGCTAAAGTATTCCAATTTGGAAGGATTTAATTAGCAGGGAAGCAACATATCCCCCCAGGACTGGACATTGGTTCCAAGTATGATAAACTGTAACAGCCTATGTTTTATGCAAAATGGCTATAAACATAACAAAACTTATTTTAAAAAATTTTATAGGGGCTGGAGAGGATGGCACGAGCAGTTAAGAGCACTGACTGCTCTTGCAGAGGACCCAGGTTCGATCCCCAGCACCCACATGCGTAAGAACCGTCTGTAACTCCATATTCCAGAGAATCCATTCCAGGGAATCCTGACACCCTCTCTGACCGCATTGCGACACGGGTGCACAACCTACATGAGACAGTACACTCACACATACAGAAAAAAAAGTTAAAAAAAAAAAAAATTTTATTCATGATCATGACTTTGATGACTTTTGTCGTACAACCATCTTTGTTTTCTGTATTGGTTTAGTATTTCAAGTCATTTTTTTATTTTCATTTTTTTATTGATGTCTTTGTGTATTTCTACATCATTTTCCAATTCAGTTCAGGCATATTTCCCTTTCCCTTCCCCTCACCCCACCGTATCCCAGATCATGCATTCTGCCCATAATGTCCTGCATCTTTCCATCTTCATTTTTTTCATTTTTAACAATAAGTGATAATTATGAATAACAAGCATCCTTCATGTAAAACCAATTTGCAGCAGTGTGCCCAAACACGCACGCCCATGGTTCCCACCATCCAGCAGGGGGGCTTGTATATTTCAGTATCAAGTTGATCAAATGAGTGTCCAGACTATATTGCTGTAGTTTCACCATTCACCCCAAAGAAGGCCTTCATTTTACCATGCCCCCTCTTCCGCAGATGTTCCCCAGGCTTAGAAAAGGGGCACAGGTGGATGAGAACAAAACAGTCTACTTTCTCTGGAGCTGTTGTCTTGGACTCTGGTCAATTTCTGGCTGTTTCCTTTCATGGGCTGACAGTTTGTCCAGGAATAAACCTTCAATCCTACTAATGAGAGCCAAGCAACTAGTATATAGGTATTTTAAACAGTACTAATTGTTATGGTAGGTTATTTTTGGTATAGACACAGATGTTTGGATGGTATTTTATCATGTGAATTAATTTTTTTTCTGTTAATATGACAGGGTCTTACTGTTGCTTAGTATAACATCTCCTAACCTTAGAGGATGTAAGCTTGTGCATCAGCTGTGGGTTATTCTCCAAGGAGAGAGCTAATAGCCAATAGATTGGGATATATAGGCATATGGCTGCCTCTGCTGCACAGTATTTCCAGGCAGGTGAGGTGTAGCTGGTGCTGGCGGAGGAGTCCTTGCTTGACTCAAGGAGACCCTATATTGCTTTATTGGTTTAGTGGCCTTTTGTAACACCTCTGGTGTTCCAGAGGCCATCTGTACACTTGCAAGTGTGATCTCAAATATCTTTCCATGTTAACATCAGGTCTTCGACAGCAGGGCTTATTGCCTCTCTTCTTGCAGGTATCCCGGTTTAGAGGCAAGGAGCCTTTACCTTTGTGGGGGCTTGAATCCCTGGCCACACTCTTAGGGTGAATAATCCATTGCTGATGTCAGAGCTCTCCTGTATTAAGATATTTGTTAAGTGCATAGCTTAAGGGAGACTTTAGTATTATTATCAGTTCTGAATAGAGAATAACCCTTTTCACAGTTCCTATGTTCTATTAGTCAATTAAAGAAGTCATTTTACTGGTTTTATAAGAGATTACCTAAACAGTTGGCTCCAATTTACAGTTGGAGAACGACCTCATCATCATCATATTTCCTCTTGTTCTATGAAAGGGAGGGAAGAAAGTCTCTTGCATATTAAACCTTTGCGGCACTAGAAGTAAGTTTCATTAGGACCCATTATAAATAGTTGTTACAAGTAGGATCCACAGAGGGGTTTGATGTTTGTAGCAATCTGAGCTTTCTTCCTTTCATGTTCAGACGGGCCAACCTTTCTGTTGGCACTTTCTGGTACATCCTACTCAATGCAGCTGTATCTTTTCTTTCTCAGCTGTTAAGTTGGTGACATTTTGACCTGTGGGACATACAAATCTTTTCCCCTGTAGTTAGTTTTAAATTTGAATTGCAAGGTTTTTGACAAAAGTTTCATATCTACCTGTATCCCCCCTTTTTTATTTAGGTTTTTGTTTTTTGACCCATGAGTCTCCAGAAGGCAGTTTGTATACACATACCTATGGGTGGAATCAAGGCACAGATTTCACAAATTCACCCATGCTTTTTGGTGACTGTATGTGATTAACTTGGGAGCAAACTTAATTTAATGTTAAATCATCTATAGGTGGAAAGGGAATGCTACAAGGTGATATTACCTCAACAGAAAAATTATAGAGAACATTTGTATATACCAATCCCAAAGTTTGTAAAACAAATGTGGAACAGCAAATTTATATCTCCATTTAACTCAGATGCATTACTGTTTTATCAGAGCCTTTAAACCAATGTTATTCAATATACACATATTTACTTTTACTAAGTCTCTAAAACACCATGTAACCTGTAAGACAGAGTCTTGGGCCAAAGAGGATACTTTTGCACTCGCGATCAATTAAATTTATGCNCATTAATCGAATATACACCTGTGTCCCTCTCCCGCCCCTCCCGCCCTTCCCGATTCACCATTTCAGTCAGTTTTCTGATGCAGTCTTTCTGTTGTTGTTCTTTTAATATGCATCCCTCTCCACAAGAAATATTAATAACTGGGTTCTTGGCACTAGCATCCACATATGAGGGACACCATTTGTCATTTGTTTTTCTGGGACTGTGTTACTTCACTTAACATAATGTCTTCTAGCCCCATCCATTTACCTGCAAAGTTCATGATGTTGTCCCTCTTTACCACTGCATAGAATCAAGTCATTTTTTATGAACCCACTAAACTGTAATTAAACCAAGCTGTATTAAAGAGAGCTCTAAGGAACTCTCTATAATATTGAGCAATTTAGTAAAGACTAGGCTACACCTTTGTTTTCTATAAGTAAATTATTGATAATTATTAAAAGGGCATCTTGAAAACAAGATTAAAATATTTATATAATTTGTAGGGCTAACTACAAAACTAATATTTAGGAGCCCTTGGCTCAAAATGCAGAAAAATTATCATTAAAGATGGTAGACAATAAGCTTTTCTTTCATGGTCTCCACTGTTACCTTGTCATATTATATGTTTGCTAAGGAATGCCACTTTAATAACCTGAAGTCGATTTATTAATGCTAAGTTTGCCTTTTACCATAATAATGCACAGTGGTAGTTTGCAATGTGAATGTGAGAGGCTTTAACTCCTTGGCAGTATTGCTGAAAGTGCACAGTCGGCATTCTGTAATTCCTATGTGTATATGAGTTTCTCAGAAGAATTGTAGAAAAGCTGCACAAAATTGACCCAACATTTTACTTTACTCTGACACAGGGATATACTGTACCTATTCTTTTAACTTATATTGAATGAGGAAGAACTGAAAAGAACTTGTATTTTTCTCTTCTATTCCATGTTGGCTGACACAGCAAGAAGGGGCATAAGAGGGTTCTTGGTAGTTTTTGTTTCTTTTTTCTTTTTTTTTAAGGCGTGCGCCACCATGCCTGGCATTTATTTATTTCTGTATGTGTGTCGATGTACTGTCTGCATGCAAGTTTGTGCACCCATGTCGTGCAATGCCGCGGAGGTCAGAAGAGGGTGTCGGATTCCCCTGGAACTGGAGTTCTCCTGGAATTGCAGTTTCAGACGGTTCTCCGCCGCCATGTGCGTGCTGAGGATCGAACCCGGGTCCTCTGTAAGAGCGGTTGGCGCTCTTAACCGCTAGGCCATCTCTTTAGACATCCTCGCCTTCTTTCTTTTTTTTTTTTAATTCCAGTTTATTGACTGCTTTCTGTGCATTTCGTTTACTTTTTCACAATTCAGTTTAGGCTATTCCATTTCCCTCCCCCTCACGCACCCCCACCCCATCAGATCATAGCTATTACTGACCCAATTAACTGTCCTCATCTCTTCAGTATTATTTTTTTTTTCATTTTTAGCTAATAAGTGATAATCCATGAGTTTACAACATCCGTCATGCAAAACTATCGCCGGCTGTCTGTGCCCAAACACCTACAGCCCCCAATCCAGGTGGGGGGTGACAGGTTGTTTGTTCTAATCAAGTTGATCAAAATGATTGTCCAGACTACAATTGCTGTGAGTTTGATAGTTAACCATTCAGCCCAATCGCAGCCTTTACATTGAATTCTACCAATGCCCCCTCTCCAGGTTGTTCCTAAGGCTGTAGAAAAGGGCACAGGTGTGATGAGGGTATAAACAGTCAACTCTCTCTGGAGCTAGTTTGACTTGGATCTTGGTCAAATTCTGGACTAGTGTTCTCTTTCAGGGGAGCAGTTTGTCCAGGAATAAACCTTTGATCCTTTACTGATTAAGCACATAAGCAATTAGATAATAGGTTTTTAAGCAGCAAATAATAGTTATGGTAGGTTACTTTAGCATAGCACATGTTTTGGATAGTATCCTGAATTACATCTTTCCCCCTTATAAATATGACGGGTTTTACTGTGCTTATAATATCTCCTAACCTGTAGATGATGTAAGCTTGTGCCATCAAGCCAGTGTTGTTATTCTTCCAAAGGAGAGAACCAATAGCCATTATTATGTGGATTCGACACGGCACATGAGCTGCCTCCTCTCTGCACGGGATATGTCAGAGCAGGTGAGGTGTGAGCTTGGTGCTGACAGTGGAGCGTTCTTCTTGACTCAGGGAGACCCTATATTTGCTATTATTGGGTTTTAAGTCGGGCACTTTGTAACACTCCTTGGCATTTCCAGAGCCATCTGTACACTTTGGCAGTGTTGTTCTTCAGATACATCCCTCCCATTGTTAACGTCAGGCTCGGGCGTCAGCGGTTGGCTTGATTGCTCTCTTTAGTGTTATCCCCAACCTAGAGGCAAGGAGCCCTTACCTTGTGGGGGCCTTGGGATCCCCTAGCCAACATCCTACCTCGTTGTATTGTGAACAATGCCATTGCTGGTCAGGCTCCTGTATTAATATATTGCCTGAGTGCATGCCAGGACTTTAGTATTATAATTTGGTTCTGAACAAGAGTAATCCTCCATTCCACAGTTCCCATGTCTAGTAGTCAATTAAAGAAACCAGTTTTAAACCGGTTTTTAAGAGATTACCCTACAAGAGTTGTCTCCAATGTACAGTTGGGGCGACCTCATACATTCGTATATGTGTGTTCCTCTTGTCTCATGGGTGGGGAGGCAAGGAAGTCTTATATCAGAATCTCTTTGTGGCACTAGAAGGTAGGTTTCATTAGAACTGCATATAATATTGTGTCATGTAGGATCCACAGAGGGGTGTCGTGTTTTCTATAGCAGACAGTCAGCTGCACAAGGAAATAAGTATGACAATTGACACAATGGGACCTCATAAAACTCAAAAGCTTTCTGTACATTACAAAGGAAGCGAATAAAGGAAGTGAGGAGAAAGACCCACAAGTGGGAGGAAACCTTCTACATGGCAGATGACAACTCTACAATACACTTGATATTTCCAGAAGTATACCAAGCTACTCAAAAAACAACAGAAGAAGAAAACACAAATGATTTCAGCAAAGATGGAGCAAAGATCTCTGAATAGAACTTCACAGAGGGAGGGAGCGTTAGAGCATGGTCCGAGAGAACATCTTAAGAGCTGGTTAGACATCTCTGATAATTAAGGCAAATGTCGAAATTAAAACCACTCTGAGATACCCTTAACTCCATAAGGACTGGCCAGAGATCAGAAGATGGATTATGGATACCAAAGTGCTGGAAGAGGTTGTGGGAAGGGGAACACCTCATCCATGCTGGTGGAGTAACTGTATATGTACCTAGCCACTAGTGGAAAAGCAGTGTGGAGGAGATCTCTAGAAACTAGCATAGAATGAGCCTTCACATTTTGACACAGTCATACCCTCCTGGGTATATACCCACAAGACACAATCTTACTGCAAAGATAGATGCACAGCAATGTTTATTGGCAGCTCTGTTCACAGTAGCAACAAAAAGCTGGAACAGCCCAGGTGCCCGTCACTGAAGTGATGAGAGAAAATGTGGGTACATGGTATCCAATGGAATACTATGCAGCATTAAGAGGGAAACATCATTGCAAATTGCACGGCTATTGGTTGAGCTGGGAAGACATTATTTTATAAGTTGATCAGTGAGCAAGTCACACAGTCCCAGAAACAAACGACAAATAGGTTGGATTGCCCCTTTTTTGTGGATGCTAGTACCAACAACCCAGATATTAATATTTCTCATGGAGACAGGGGCATAGTAAAAGAGACAACAGCAAAGACTGCATCAAAAAAGTGGACTGAAATGGTGAATTTGGAAAGGGGGATGGGTGGGAGAGGACACGGATGTATATTCAAACAAGGCATATTTAATTGACGAGAGCTCAGGCCACAAGTACCCGGTTTTCCCTAGACACTGTCTACAGGGGACACATGGTGATATTTAGGCACTTAGATAAACAGTTAAAAGTAAATGTGATATAATTTTAAACAAATTGGTTACAGAATTCTTGATAAAAATGGACATGCATCTGAGATTAAAATGCGGAGATAGTAACATCTTCGCATAGTTGCCCACATTGCTTTACATTAACGTTAATCTGGATAGAGTGACGAAAAACTTTGGGATTGACAACATACAATATTCTTCTCATAATTTCCCCTGGTTGATACAGTTATCACCTGATACTGCTTGCATTCTCTTTAAGATGATTAAAGCTAAAAATTAAGTTTGCTTCCAAGTATATCATATATAGTCACCAGAAAACATGGGTGAATTTGATGAAATCGTGTCCTTGACTCCACCTAATAGTCCTGGATAATACAACTGTCTTCTGGAGACTCATACGCTAAAAAAGGGGGGGGATACAGAAAGACATGAAACCTTTTCATCAAACCCCTGCAATTCAAATCTTAAAACTAACTATGGGAAAAGATTTGTTTGTTCCAACAGGACAAAACGTCACCAACTTAACGGCTGAGAAAGAAAAGATACAGGTTTGCATTGAGTAGGATGTACCAAAAAGTGGCAACGGAAAGGCTGACTCGCCTTCTTTCTTATTAGAAGCAGGTTCTGGCTGAGCAGACAATGTGATATGTCAGAGTCGCCAGTGAATCCCTCCACACCCTCTTAACCAGAGATAGAACATGCTTACTCTTCTTTCTCTCTCTCTCTCTCTCTCTCTCTCTCTCTCTCTCTCTCTCTCTCTGTCCCACATGTTGAAGCTAGGGCTCTGTCTCAGCTATCCTTTTCTACAGCTCCATCCCCTTATGTTGAGACAAGGTGTCGATCTTGGAAGCTGGAGCTTGCTACACTTAGAGTGCTTTGTGTGTACAGGGAGTCAAAACCCATGGATGAATGTGTTGTTTCTGGCTCCACTGCTTGCATGCATCCATGTCCCACCAGATTTCTCTTACAAAATGCAAGTTCAAAGATCAAAGTAATAAAATTTTCACCGGGTTGCTGGGATGATTCACTGGGTAAAAACATTTGCTGCCAAGCCTGCAGACCTGAGTTTAATCCCTTTAAGCCCCAGAACCCACATGGTGGCATGGTGGAAGTAGAGAGCTGACTCCCACAAACTGTCCTCTGACCTCAACACATATGCCATGGTGTACACATAAACACACACACACACACACACACACACACACACACACTCACAAATCTATATTTAAAACCGAGAATTTCAGGACATTGTTATTAGGGCTTATAACTGAACATGGGGTCCCTGTGAAGGGTGTGATAATATATGCTACATGCCTGTGAGGTTGACCTTGTCTCAGTGATCTCCTATTACAAACTGAGGTAATAGCGGAGGATTGGTAGGATGTCCTCAATATGTAATTATCTTACAAAGTTATCAATATGGTTTTCTGTATATATAAAGCTCTTAGTACCTAATATACCCTTACTATTTGTATTGTTCTATTGCTCTAAAATCCCTAATTTCATTTGGGTTGAGCATTTCTCATGTGAGCTTCAAGTTACCAAGATACTCTTTCAAGCCCATGGGACTCTAGAAAAGTATGTATGCTCTTTTATCTGTGTGCTGGTTATGACCAACTATGCAATACATTGCAGAAGCCCAGAGGTGAGTTGCAGAGGTGCCTGAATCACTTTCTTCAGTAATTACTAAAGCAGGTTACAGCAATGCTGCTATGTGGCATGTCATTCGAATGACAACGGTACAAGTCATTTGTTTTTTGTTTTTTTTTTTAATTAATTTTTATTGATGCTTTGTGCATTTCATACATTTTTTCCAATTCAGTTCAGGCTTATTTCCCTTTCCCTCCCCCCCACCCCCACCCCATCCCAGATCATGCATTCTGCCATAACTGTCCTGCATCTTTCTCTCAGTTTTTTTTTTTTTTCATTTTTAGCTATAAGTGATAATCCATGAGTACAAGCATCCTTCATGCAAAACCTATCTGCAGGCTGTTGTGCCCAAACACCTACAGCCCCACCATCCAGTGGGGGGTGACAGGTTGTTTGTTCAATCAAGTTGATCAAATGAGTGTCCAGACTACATT
>VZQC01011911.1:430020-452854 GCA_009823505.1 Rhizomys pruinosus | reverse complement strand
GACAGCTCCAGAGAAAGTAGACTGTTTTGCTTCTTGTCCACCCTTGTCCCTTTTCTAAGCCTAGGGAACAATCTGCAGAAGAGGGGACATGGTATAATGTAAGGGCTGCGATTGGGGTGAATGGTGAAACTACAGCAATATAGACTGGACACTTATTTGATCAACTTGAGTGAACATACAATCCCCTCAGCTGGATGGTGGGACCCTTGGACCATGTGGATTTGGGCACAACTGCTTGCAAATAGGTTTTCCATGAAGGATGCTTGTACTCATAAATTATTACTTATTGTTAAAAAATTAAAAATAAATAAATAAATAAAGCTAAAAAATGTCTCCTGTGATACATGGAAGTAATTAGCATGGGGAAACTGATGTAGTAACTTCCATCTGCTTCTCAATGTGAATCACCACAGGAATGTCCATTTAGAAAGTCAGTCAATGTAGCACAGTTGGAATGCTGGCACTGTTGAGCTGGGAAACAGTTCCATAGACCTAGCTCAATACTGATGGATTTAGAATATTGAAGTTGCTAATATGATGATGTTTCGTAGGCATTCCCAAGTACAGCAATCTGGTAATTGGCCACACTCATTCATAAAAAATAATCTGATTAACATTTATTTTTGAATTTGTAGATGATTCTGAAAACAAATGGATTTTTCTACTGTCACATTGGATTTTGACCTTGTTCCTTTCTACAACTCTTACATCTTACATGACATCAATCTCTTCAACTCAAAGAACCTTCCTCTCAGAGATGTGAATCACTGAAACAAAGCCTTGTCCCATATCAACTGTAAATCTCAAATCTCTTGGTGCAGTGAACTGATATATATATATATATATATATATATATATAATGGATTGTATGCATCTATATTATATATACATATATTATCTATCTATCATCTATCTGTCTGTCTGTCTGTCTGTCTCTCTGTCTGTCTTACATATGAGTGGGGGGAGAGGGAGTCTTACTCTGTATCCCAGTCTGATCTCAAACTTGCTGATCTTCCTCCCTCTACTTCTACTTCCCAAGTATGGATCTTTGACCTGAAAACTTGTTTGAAAGGGAAGACCTGAAAGTGTTGTCCTAAATCAACAGCATCACCACTGCAGTCATTTGGGAACATGTCCCCTGCAGACTTGACGGGATGAGAAATTCTGAGCTAGTCTCAACCGTCTGTGCTTCAGCAAGCCTTGTGGATGATTCTGATACCCACTGAAGTTTGACAATCACTGAGCTAGAAAACTGGATCCATACTCACAGGGAAGATGTAAGCAGAGGTGAAGCAGAGTTAGAGACAAAGCAACCACAGTCTTTGGCAGAACAAATAATCGAAAACCAGTTGTATTTTTTAAATCACTGCCACTCGTTTACCTTTAAACCCAACATATGTGTTTGGCCCTATCTGTGAGATAAGCAGTTTACTAAACATGATCCTAAATTGCTCATCAAATCATATTTGATTCTCATAAATATTTATTACATTGGCACAAAAATTCAAAATTTACAACTGCATAGGCATTCGAATTGTCCAGGTTTCAATCACAACATCTGAAAAAGTTTTTTTGGAGTTGTTTTACATACACCCCAAATGATTTCAAATTTGAGAAATGTCTTTAAATTAAAAATGTGAGGTATAATTTAAACAACAAAATGCACAAAACGTGTGTTGTTTGAGTCATAATAAATATCTAACATTATGAATTTAATAACATCAAAACAGAACACTTGTCATTCTAAAATCACCTTCCTCCAGAAGCACCCTGATTTGATTTTTTGGTGGGTATAGGCTAGTTTGGCCTACTCCAGAACTCCATACAAAGGGAATCACATTGTATGGGGCTTTGGTTTGTGTTTTCTTTTCTTCCGCAGTCCTGGGCTTCATTCTTGGCACTGCAAGCATCAAAAATCTGTCACTGCCCTCTCTCTGAGCAGCATTCCACCATGTGAATATTCTGCTACTGGTACTGGTTCTTATTTATTTTGGGTCTTTTTGAGACAGGGTCCCCTTGTAGCCCCAGCTGGTCTGGAACTCACTATGGAGACCAGGGTGGTCTCAATATCAGAGATCTCCCTGTCTCTGCCTCCAGGTGCTGCCACCATGCACAGCAGTTCTTGTTTCTTTATGGCTATAATATGAGACCTTGTATATGTTTTAAATTCTCTTAAGAAAATCCTAGAATTAGAATAGCTGTTTTACAGGACGTGTACGGGACGCACATTAACTGTCTTTTGCCTGCTTTCCATCTTCATTTCCTCAAGCAGTGTAGGAGAGTGCTGGCTGCTTCCCAACTCTTCAGCATTTTATGTTGCTGCATTTTTCTTTGTAGCTGCTTTGTTATAGTGCTATCTCCATACCTTTCTCCACACCACGCATTTCCTGCACTAAGGGTACTGAGCGCTTTTTCAAGAACTTTTCGGCTGTATATTTTTTGTAGGATTTTATTCTTGTCTAAACAGAACTGAAAAGAAAAGCTTTTTAAAACCTTTATAAGCTCTCACAAGTACCTTTAATATTACTTTCACTAGGAAATTTAGAATAAAATCAAATGAAATCAAATTTTCCTTCCTATGTCCATGGTTCTTAAGGGATAAATGCTTGAGAAAAGTCATGGCTAAGGTATTTCTAAAACTCACTTTCATGAAAAAAAAAAACCTGAGAAGTTTCAAAGAATTTGAAATATTCCTTACTTCACCCACCACTAAGCCCATGACTTATTTTGCTTGGAAAATAGACTCTTGAAAGTACATTTCTTTTTACAATAATTCCAGTTTTTAGTGGATTGGTTCAATATGCCAATACTGAGAAAATAAACATGTGCAGGCTGCCCCCCTACTTGTCCCTTTTTAAAAAACTTCTTTTAAAAAAGAAAGAATAAATGTGAGGAAAATTGATGCCTTAGAACAAAATACAACCTTGTCTTGACGGTGACTCAGCCCGGTTGGCACAGCATCCAAAAAATATGCTCCACCAAGATCAGCACCTCAGCAAATTCCTAGAACACGGTTTGTATGAAATGTCCTCCCCTGTCTGTCAAGCTTTTCCTTCAATTTTGCTTGGACCTACTGAACTTTCCATCAAAGAAATATGTCTGATGACTGTTTCTGATTGACAGATGTTACCACAGGGTGATGGTGGACTACATAGGTCAGGGCAGATGACTAGGGGGACCCCAACACAGATGCTGGATTCTAAGGCTCACCTAACTCAGACGTCATATGGATCCCACCCTGTCATGCCAACTTGGGCCCTGCCATTTTTTTTTTTTTTTTTGGTCTTTTCGAGACAGGGTCTCCCTGTAGCCCCAGCTGTCCTGGAACTCGCTCTGTAGACCAGGCTGACCTTGAACTCACAAAGATCCACCTGCCTCTGCCTCCCAAGTGCTAGGATTAAAGGTGTGCGCCACCACACCCAGCTTTTTGAGCCCTGCCATTTTCAACAACAAATAAATGTAGTTGTGAATGCCAAATCACAATATTTAAATTCCACTTTGAGTAAAGTGTTCCAAATTGTAGTACCAGGCCAAGACAGGTACATCCTTTCAAATCCAAGTGGGAAAAATGACCTGTTAAGATATGACTTGGAGAAGAATTAAAGACTCATGACTGAAGAGGGACACTTCAAGTACTTGTGGATTCTGTTTCTCAATGCTTCTTTTGTTTGAAGTTTTGTTGTGTTTGAGAAAATGAGGAGTGTTCATTTAAAAGCACTGGAAATACTGAACACATTATAAACACTCAAATAAGTCTACCAGAATTGCTGATAATTAGAAACAGACTTGGAGAAATCTATCCTCATATATCCATGAGGACTTTCTAAGATGCTAGACCAGTCTAATAGGTTAGAATAGGCAGTTGCAGCTAAAAAGGATGATGATTGAAAATTAGAAGACCAATACAGCTGACACTTTCCTTCAGGAATATCTTATAAAACCACTGTAATCCAGATGTCCTTGTCTTGCCACAGGAGCCTCAATGAATTGCAAGCCATTGAACTCTAGAACTGTTTATAAGGACTGATTAATAAAAAAATTTTACATTGTTTTATAGAAACATTCTTTAGCCTATGCCATTAGCATACTATAAAAGTGAAATGTTGAGTTTTCCTTGACTTTGCACTATCCACATCAAATCTCTGAAGTAGAAAGCTTGCTATGAGAAAACCTATGTTTTGTGCTGTAAGTTTGGAAATGTTCATGGGATGTTGCTCCAGCTTGGTGGCCTGTTTCTAGACCTGCTTACATGGGACTCCCATGGTTTTTGATCCTCTTCTCAGTTCATGTTGAAGAGTAGTTGTGCTCCATTTACACTTGTGTGCTCCATGACCTTTGAATGGAAGATGGCATTTGTTCTCAATATATCTATGACCAAAAGAGAGCATTCCAAGTTGACTTATGGGAAGATATTTTTAACCAAAATTTATTTCACCATTAATTGCTTATTTTTCCTCCTCATATTTCTGACTTATTAAGACCTTCAGTGCTTTGGTTCTCATTATTTTGTCAACTCATTAAAGCTTTATAATTTGTTTAGAAATAATTTTCACATTTTCTAACACTTTTATATGTTTCTTTTAAATATTTTTTATGTGTAGGAATGTACTCTCTGTATGTAGGTTTGTGCACCCTTGTGCAATGCTGTGGAGGTCAGAAGAGGGTGTCGGGTTCCCCTGGAACTGGAGTTAAAGACAATCCTCAGCCACCACATGGGTGCTGGCGATTGAACCCAGGTCCTCTGCAAGAGCAGTTGGCACTCTTAACCACTAGGCCATCTCTCCAGCCCCAGGAGGTGTAAATTTTAAGCTCCATGAGTGAAGGGACTATATCACCAGATCAGCATGGGGTACTCTATAAACCGTTGAGAAATAGGAGCTAAATGGACAAGCATGGAAATGTACCCATTTTCACTGTTATGTGTCAGTACCTCAAATTCAACCTGCCAAAACTGAACTCATACTTTTCTCTTGAAATATCATCTCACCTGTCTTATTACTTTGAGAGGTACTGCAGTACTCTCACACAACCTTATTTGAACATCTTTCCATTTTTTACATTTCATTTTCTGCAGTTTATAAAGGCCCTGAGTTGTCTGGTTTTGCTTTGGAGAGTTCTTCATTTATGTGTTTTATCTCATGTTTCTCTCTCCCACACCATGGTCCCAGCCAAAACATTGCTTCCTTTACTCTGACCACCACGGCAGCAGCTTGACCATTCTCAGCTCTTTTCTCAACTTAATATATCATGTTTTCCATGAGATGCTGAGGAAATCTAGAATGATCATTATCAGTTTACTCCTTCCATTAGGATGGAATTGATCTTTATCTCTGCTCACTTCTGTTTTTTTCCCCAAAGATAACATTTCTGATGTTAGTGCACTTGATTCTACCTCTTTCCACATCTTTAAGCCTTTGGTTCTTCAGAGACCTCTCCTCTCATTTATCTTTTTATTGACACTGGTACCCTGCCCTCTGATTACAGATAAACTAGAGATTTGCCTACCTACACCCCCCAGAACAAAACAAACTTGTGGTGTTCTTGTTATATCTTCCAGGTTTCTTTTCAATGTCTCTTATTAACTCTAAAGGCTCTCAGGGTTACCTGCTCCTGTGCTCTTGAGTTCTACACTCCACCCCTTCTTTTCCAATGGCCTCCACCCTTTTCTACTGTCTCACTGAGGCTTGTTAGTTGTCAGTAATCTATTAATTTCCAAATCCAGTATGACTTTCTAAGCTCTCATCCTTCTTCTCTCTCTCTTCTTAGTGGCCATCCCCTCATTCTAGAATCCTTCCTTTGACATTTTTTTTAGATGTTGTTCTCTCTGTATATTTTCTTATCTGCTAAATCTGGAATTGTGTTCTAGCCTTATCTGTTGTCTATGTATCCTATTCTTCTTGCTTACCTATACATTATCAGTTCTATTTGCAGCAATGCTTCTCAAACCTTGATGTATATAAATCCCGTCAGAATAGAATTTATTTTTATTGTATGTATATAAGTGTTATGCCTGCGTTTGTATAAGTGCACCCATGCTGTATAGTGTCTGTGGAGGATAGAAGAGGGTGCCAGATCTCCTGGAACTGGAGTTATGCATGCTTGTTAGTTGCTATGTGGGTGCTGGAATTTGAAACTGGTTCTTCTGTAAAAACAGCCAGTGCTCTTAACCATTGAACCATCTCTCCAGCTCCAGCCTCTGTAATATTTTCATGAGGATAACTAGGTAATGGCGATTCACTAGCTCAAATTCAAATAAAATTCTTAAATTTTACCCAGTGAGAATATGTTGTCATCACTTGACCCCATTTTCCCATGAAAACCCAGTTTTGATTTTTGTTTTATCTGTCCTTGTTATGCATATCCCATTAGACTCTGGTCTCATCAACATTTTCATAGAAATATAGCTTTCCTCTATTTCCTTTTCTACACTTTGTTTCTCCCATTATTGATTTTCTAGTGATCTGGTATCTTAATTGAGATTCCTCCTTCTAGCTTATAATTTTTCTATTCCAATAAACTTAGACTTCTTCCTCATTACTCACCTTTGTTCAACTTCTGAAGAATCTCCAAGAGATTGCTTTCCTGGTGAAAGAAACCACAGGGTCTCTCAATGAGCACATCTGAAAGGATAGTGGTCATGTTTCTGAAACGAGGCTGATTCTGGAGTAATCCTCATTTTCTGGACCTAAGGAGGATATCTTCACTTGAATCATACCACTGGGGTAGATTTAACATTAAGGCTATCCATTTACTAGTTCAGGTTGGAGAGTGACAGACTCAGGCTCACCTCTGGCCTCTCTGCCAGTCCTCCTGTGGCCTTTAATCATGCACTTCTATGTGTCTGCCTCCTTCACTGCATCATGAGCTCATTCTTGAAGGTCTGAACAATAATCTCAACAGATGGATGAACAATTAAGTAAATGGGATATCAATAAGGAGCTTTAAAAAAATCTCTCAGGAGGCTGGCAAGATGGCTCAGTAGCTAAAGAGCTTACTGAGCAAGCCTGGAGACCTGAGTTCAATCCCTGGATCCCCTGTAAATGTAGAAGGAGATAACTGACTCCACGAAGTTTTCCTCTGCCCTCCACACATGCGCTGTGGTGTTCATGCCCCGTCCATCATGAATACACACAATAACAATACAAAATAAGACTTTAAAATAAAAGGAATCACCCAGCCAGGGGATTCACATTTAATTCTCTCTTCAACATTTTCTACCACAGTCCACAGTAAGGATCTCTAGAATAGGAAAAACAGATAGCATGCATACTGAGGATGCAAATGTTGGTCAAATTAATCTTAGTTCAAAACTCCACTATTAACTTTGTGACCTTGGATAGATTATTTAATGTTGTAAATCCTTGTTTAAATGCCTCTTTAATGGGAGTACCACTATTAATACCCGAGAGTTTATAAAAACTACAAGTAATGACCTGTAAGAGTTAGCAGTGAAGAACTGACCGAAATAGTAAACTTCTGCATCAAAAAATTTTAAAAAGATTGAGAGACCATTTGCCCCTGTTTTTCTGGGAATGTGTTACTTCACTTAGCATAATGGCTTCGAGTTCCATCCATTTACCTGCAAAGTTCATGATGTCATTTTTCTTTACCGCTGAGTAGTACTTCATTGTGTAGATGTACCACATTTTTTTCATCCACTTGTCAGTTGAGGGGCATTTGGGTTGATTCCAGCTCTTTGCTATTGTGAAGAGAGCAGCAATAAACATGGATGTGCATGTATCTTTCCAGTAGGATGAGTCTTGTGGGTATATTCCCAGGAGTGGTATGGCTGGGTCAGGTGGTAGGCTCATTTTGAGTCTTTTAAGGGTTCTCCACACTGCTTTCCATAGTGGTTATACAAGTTTACATTCCCACCAGTAGTGGATGAGTGTTCCTCTTTCCCCACAACCTCTCCAGCATTTGATATCTTTTGTGTTCTTGATCTTAGCCAGTCGTATCAGGGTGAGATGATATCTGAGAATGGTTTTAATTTTCATTTCCTTAATTATTAATGATGTTGATCACTTTTTAAGATGTTTCTCATCCATCTTTACTTCCTCACTGGTGAAGTCTCTGTTCAGCTCTTTACTCCATCTTTTGCATACGTCATTTGTTTTCTTACTTCTTTGTTTTTTGAGTAGTCTATATATTCTTGACATTAATGCTCTGTCAGATGAATCACTAGTGAAGATTTCCTCCCACTCTGTGGGTTTTCTCTTCACTTCCTTAATTGTTTCTTTCACTGTACAGAAGCTTTTGAGTTTGATGAGGTCCCATTTGTCAACTGTTGACCTTATTTTCTGAGCAGCTGCTGTCTGATTTAGAAAGTCTTTTCCTACATCTATGTCTTGTAGGTTGTTACCAACTCTTTTTTCTATCACCTTCAGGGTTTCATGTTTTATATTGAGATCTTTGATCCACTTGGAGTTGATTTTTGTACAGAATGAGAGGTAGGGGTTTAATTTTATTCTTCTACAAATGGTGATGCAGTTTTGCCAGCACCATTTGCTGAAGATGCTATCCTTCCTCCATTGAAGTAAAGTAACACCATCCCAGAAAACAAGCAGTGAATGGTCTCCCTCATTTGTGGTTGCTAACACCAAATCCCCAGATGAAAGAGTCTCAGAAGGTTGGCCTGGCTCAAGCTAACTTCAGTTGTGATTCTTTATTAACACTGTACAGAGAACAAAGCTGGTCCCCTCCACCATCAGATAACATGGTCTTCCTTAAATTAATTATGGGATGTTATTGAGACCAGTTGAGCTTCTCAAAATCCTAGTCTTTACCAGAATTTATTCAAGGCACTACAGTTTGCATATTTTCTGATTGATTGTGAGTCTCAAACCTAAAAATTCTTTCAATACAGTTTGCACAGTTTTTCTTTTTTGTTCATTTTAGTTGTGCTCATATCCTAATATAAATGCTTAAAAAGGAAAATGTCTACATATCTAGAGGTTTTATAAAGTGAGAAAATTATTGGTAAATGCAAAAAAAAAGAAATTCATCCATGTTGCTGTGTAAAAAAATATTGAGAAAAATATGTAAGACATGTAGGGCAGAATAAATGAGCTCTGGTGGGGCTGGGGGCAAAGAAGGGGGAATGGGTCTAAAGTAGATTAAGAAACTTATAAAATGCACAAAAGTTCAATAAAAAGTTCTTTGTGGAAAAAAAAGTTAGCAGGGAATGTAGAGAATACTACTAGCTAACACCTAACAAGGTGTTCAGTGAATACTTAGTAAGTGGTACTGTCTACTGTTAGTCCTCTTCTTTGTGATACTTTTATTTTACTTAAAAAAAACATGAAGATCACTGGATTTCATGTCTTTTGTTAAATTCAAATGAGCAAGAAGTTGGGTGAAAGGAAATCTTAAAAGTAATTGATCAGTTTATATATTCTTGATGTTAATGCCCTGTCAGATGTATCAGTGGTGAAGGTTTCCTCCCACTCTGTGGGTTTTCTCTTCACTTCCTTGATTATTTATTTTGCTGTACAGAAGCTTTTGAGTTTGATGAGGTCCCATTTGTCAACTGTTGACCTTATTTCCTGTGCAGCTGCTGTCTGATTTAGAAAGTCTTTTCCTATGCCTATGTCTTGTAGGTTGCTGCCGACTTTTTCTTCTATCACCTTCAGGGTTTCAGGTTTCACATTGAGATCTTTGATCTATTTGGAGTTGATTTTTGTACAGAGTGAGAAGTAGGTGTTTAATTTTGTTCTTCTACAAATGGTGATCCAATTTTGCTAGCACCATTTGTGAAGATGTTATCCTTCCTCCATTGAGGATTTTGTTTCTTGCCCCTTTGTCAAATATGAGGTGGCTAAAATTGCATGAGCTCAAGTTTCTGGATCTTCAATTTTGTTCAGTCTCTCAGTGGGCTCTAGAATCCACCCACCACTTATTTTCAGACTCTGAAATTACTGTATATGGGTGGAGAGTATGTACCCATATTTTAGAGTAATATAAAATTAATGGAGGAAAATGTGAATTCCTAAACATTAAAAAAAAAGACTGAGAGAAAGATGCAGGACAGTTATGGCAGAGTGCATGATCTGGGGTGGGGTGGGGGGAAGGGAAAGGGGAATATGCCTAAATTGAACTGAAAAATGATGTCTGAAATACACAAAACATCAATAAAAGCATTTAAAAAGTAATTGTTCAGTTTGAAAAGTATCACAACTACCCAAAGACAATAGGGACCTAAACTTGCCCTTAAATACTGTGTAAGAATAGAATAAAAGGTAAGTGCAAGAGACACCATGGAGGGACACATATCTGGGCCTGATAAGAGATTCCACACGAAGGGAGAAGATACTGTCATTTGCAGGAAGTGGGTTGTGAGGTGAACAGACTCTAGGAAGAGTAGTTTTTAAGGTGATTATGAAATTCATGGAAGATTTAAGTCACTGAGCTTAATCATAAGATTTCACTCTGCCTTTCCATGTGTGGTGGTGGCGCACGCCTTTAATCCTAGCACTTAGGCAGAGGCAGGGGGATCTTTGTGAGTTCAAGGCCAGCCTGGTCTACGTAGCCAGTTCCAGGACAGCCCGGAGCTAGAGGGAGACTCTGTGTCAAAAAAGAACCAAAAAAAATTTTTTTTTACTCTGCCAAAGACACTGCATACACAACTACAAAGGGACTTGGACATTTTTTGGTAGTATTAGAGTGGAAGAAAATAGGTTATTGTTAATAAGGCTTGTGGTAAAGTTTAATGACAGGGTTCAGAGAGTATTAATTTGAGTTTTGCTTTGGTAGAATTCAAAGTATTTACACAACTTTTTTAAAAATTTTATTTGTTTCGGTATGTGTATGAATGTACTATCTGCATACAGGTGTGTGCACCCGTGTCGTGCAATGCGGCGGAGGTCAGAAGAGGGTGTCAGATTCCCCTGGAACTGGAGTTCTCCTGGAATTGGAGTTTCAGACGATTCTTGGCCGCCATTGGGGTGCTGGGGATCGAACCCGGGTCCTCTGTAAGAGCGGTTAGTGCTCTTAACCGCTAGGCCATCTCTCCAGCCCCTTACACAACTTTTTGATTCAGGGAATGGTCCTTGGAAGACAAAAGAAAGGGTGGTTGGGCTGGAGAGATGGCCTAGCGGTAAAGAGCGCCGACCGATCATACAGAGGACCCGGGTTCGATCCCCAGCACCCACATGGCAGCTGAGAACCATCTGAAACTCCAATTCCAGGAGAACTCCAGTTCCAGGGGAATCCGACACCCTCTTCTGACCTCCGCGGCATGGCACAACACGGGTGCACAAACCTACATGCAGACAGTACATTCATACACATACAAAAATAAAAAAAAAAGAAAGGGTGGCAAGCTGACAGAGTAAGAAAATGGACAGAATTACCGAGAAGCATGTTGTTGAGAAGAAAGTGTATTTCATTCTCTGAAATTAGAGTGAAGGTCACGAAGGACCCTCTGTGAGGAATGGGTCAGGGCAGAATCTGTATTAGGAGCTGTAACCTCCATCAAACAAGAGCATTAACAAAGTGGTGTTAGGAAGAATCCCTTGACATCACGACAGTAAACGCTGCAATAACAGGATAGGTATTTTGGAAAATGCAGTTAAACCAAAGCAAAAACTTTGCTGAAAAAATATTATAGCCCAAAAGCTGGTGAATGACGGGGGAGTTTGTAAGGGATCAGTTAGGTTTGGTGTTCTTTAATTAATCCATGTGGTACAATTCACTGCTAGCTATTCCTATGGTATTAAAATAGAATATCTAATGTTTTACTGGAATAAGTTTCTATGCATAGAATGAATCTCAAAACGTGTTTAGTCCAAATCTTCCTGTGAGAAAATGGTTACAAAGGTAGATGCACCAATTCTCCATTGGGCTGTTGTTCACAGTGGACAAAAATCCAAGTTAAGCCACTCACTACCTGCTGTTTTACAAAGATTTTTATATTGAGAAATGGCTCAGTCAAAAAAGCACTAATTCCTCTGCAGAGTACCCGAGTATGAGTCTCCACACCCACATGACAGCTAACAACCATCCCTAACTCCAGCTCCAGGGGACCTGGCACCTTCTTCTGACCTCCGTGGGCATTGCACGACATAGAAGCAGTTACAGACATGCTGGCAATACACTCATATTACACAATAAAATAAAAACATTTTGTGAAAAATTCTTTTTTTAATTTAATTTATTTATTTTTATTGTTACTAAACTTTTTCCATAAATCATATATCATTTCTCAATCCAATTTAGAGTCATGAACTTTTCCATGCATCCCACCTGTATCCCTGCACTCTGCCATATATGTTTTGCATCCTTTTCTGTCTTTCCAGTTTTTCTTTTTTTTTTTCCAGTTCTTTTTTGTTGTTCTCTCTAACTTGTATTGCTTCAATATATATATTTTTATATATGGTTTTATATAAATACATAAATATATACATAGATACATACACATATCACCTGAATTGGAGGATTTTTTTCTTCTAAAAGATGTCATGTTTTCCTTAAAAAAGTGCTCGAAGGTTCCTCCTTGGCAAGCCCAAACAACCATCAATCCTTCGTTGTGTTCCACATTGGTGTCTTTCCCTCCCATGGTCCCACAAATGAAGTCCATTAAGCATGCATCCTGTCTTGATCCCCCAGCACTAGCCTCCATGATACAGACCAGGTAGTCCAACAATGGCAGTCTATACTCTGACGAGGCTGACATCCCCTTAGCCGCTTAGTCCACAAGCTGGGTATCTCAGTAGTCCCCATCTGGCATTGAAGTTTTGGAGGTTTCTTAGAGAGACATGAGTCTTCAGTCCATATTGGAAGGTTAAAAAGCTGTGTCTCATGTCTTTGAAGAATGGCAAAAGCAGTGTCAGTCACAGAGTGGATGCACTTGCCAGTAGGAATTGAAGACAGGCCAAACAACACTGCTCTCTCTTTTTTCTTTTTGTCTTTTTACTAAGATCTCAAGTTTTATATCTGAAGTACAATTCTCTGGTTTTACTATTTCTGGTTTTACTTTCCTTTTGGATCCTTAAGGCCACACATTAGCCCAGATTAACCAAGGTTTTTGTTAAATTATGTGTCTGTGTCTGTGTGTGGGTTTGTACATGCACATGTAAGTGAAGTGTCCGCAGATGCCAGAGGTGTTTGATCCCCCTGGAACTGTAGTTACAGGTCACTGTGAGTTGCCTGACATGTGTGCTGAGAACTGGACTCAGATCCTCTGCAAGCGAAGTGCCCACTCTCAGTTGCTAAGCCACCTCTCCACCTGCTTCTACCTGCATTTTTAGCAATAGAGTTTTTTGACAGGGCCCCTAGTCCCCACCCTCTAAGAAGTTACTATGCAGACCAGGCTGCCCTTGATCTGATGGAGATCTGTCTTCATGCCCAGCTTAGCAACAGATTTTTTTAATTTAATTTTTATTGATGGTTTGTGCATTTCGTACATCATTTTCCAATTCAGATCAGGCATATTTCCCTTTCCCTTCCCCCCCACCCCACCCCATCCCAGATCATGTATTCTTCCATAACTGTCCTGCATCTTTCAGGTTTTTTTTTTTTCATTTTTTAGCTATAAGTGATAATCCATGAGTATAAGCATCCTTCGTGCAAAACCAATCTACAGACTGTTGTGCCCAAACCCCCACAGTCCCACCATCCAGTGGGGGGTGACGGGTTGTTTGTTCAATCAAGTTGATCAAATGAGTGTCCAGACTACATCGCTGTAGTTTCACCGTTCACCCCAATCGCAGCCTTTACATTCTACCACGCCCCCTCTTCCGCAGATTGTTCCCTAGGCTTAGAAAAGGGGCACAGGTGGATGAGAAGTAAAACTGTCCTCTCTCTCTGGAGCTGTTGACTTGGATTCTGGTCAATTCTGGCTGTTTCCTTTCATGGGCTGACAGTTTGTTCAGGAGTAACCTTTCAATCCTACTAATGAAGCACAAGCGATTAGATATATAGGTATTTAAGCAGCGCTAATAGTTATGGTAGGTTACTTTGGCATAGACACATATGTTTGGATGATATGTTAATCCATGAATTACATTTTTACCCCCTGATAAATGTGACAGGGTCTTACTGTGGCTTATAACATCTCCTAACCTGTAGAGGATGTAGGCTTGTGGCATCAGCCATGGGTTATTCCTCCAAGGAGAGAGCCAATAGCCAATTAGTTTGGGGATATACAGGCACATGGCTGCCTCTGCTGCACAATATTTCCAGGCAGGTGAGGTGTAGCAGGTGCTGACGGTGGAGTCTTGCTTGACTCAGGGAGACCCGTATTTGCTTTATTGGTTTAGTGGCCTTTGGTAACACTCTCTGGCATTCCAGAGGCCATCTGTACACTTGCATGTGCAGTCTCAATACATGCCTCCCATGTTAACGTCAGATTTTTAAAACAGGCTTTCACTCTGTAGATCAAGCTGTCCATGAACTCAGGATCTTCTTGTCTCAGACTTCTAGGTTAGTGTCACCATGCCCAGATTGGAATTTGTATTTTAGAGCCCAGTGCCCCATGTACAGTTTTACTCAAATTCTGATTCACAAATTCGTGCAATCAACATTTGATCCTGAATTGTTTTTGATAACAAGGAGCTGTGGCTATGGGTTATGGTAAATGTATAATGAAACAAAGGGTTAATAAACCTTCAGCAATACTAAATGTTAATTCTTTCTACTGTTCTTCTATTCTGGGCCATTGCATGTGTGTTTTCATCACCTTTTGCCAAGCATCAGAGTGGAAAGAGCCTCCAGAGGAGACCAAAGAGCATAGGTTAGGGGTCAGAAAACAGACCGAAAGGTCTAATAATTACTAGACTTTAGTTGACTCTTAGTGTCTCTTTTCCTCTTTGTAAATTCTTGCTTTGCTTAGACTTTATTGTAGGGATAAACTGAAATAAATAACAAACAAATGCTAAACAAATAAGTTAATTAATTAATTAACTAAATCTTTGTTCTTCTGCAAATATGCAACACATATGTTTGTTGTATTTTGCCCCAGTCTGTGATGGTTTCACAATGACACTACATCATGGTGAGCAAAGCATTGGAAACTTCAATTTGCAAAATGTTATTGCAAAGAGGCAATAGAATTGGGAGGGAGATATAGGAGAGGCTGAGGGAAGTTGAAGCCAGGGAGTGGAGACTGAATATGATTAAGATACACTGAAAACATGTGAAGATTTCAAATAAGAAAATAAAGTGATCATTAATCATTAAGACAGTGAAACCTTTTTCAAATGTTTATTTATCTTTTGTTTAAGAGAAATGAAAATCTGGCTCATTTGTAGGAAAGAAAAAGATAAATACATACACACATACACACACATGTGTGAGCTCACACAATTACGGACATAATGTCTTTTCTAATGGTTGAAATATTGGCCATTTAAAGCACTTAAAGTCTACTTTTCAAATGACCCATGGGGAAACTAGACATTTGTTCTGTTAATTTCACAAATCTTTATGGGTACCTACTAAAAATAGCAGTTTATTCTCAAAAAGCCTATAATTTGCTTTTAAATAAAAAAATTTACTTCACCCCTTTATGCATGACATTTTTTTCTCTCCTTTGGACTTAGAAGCTGCCACCTTGTACAACTGTCAACTTAGATAATGTTGAGAAAGGCAAGCTTAAGTGATACAGAGGAGAAAGGCTTGTGGCTCATATACCTAACAAATTTTATACAAGAGAGGGCATTATATTACATGAACTAGAAATGTACAGGCTGCATTTTTTAACATGTGGTTATAGTTAGGATAGTTAGGATTTTTTAAAACCGTAGGACATTACTGTCCCATTTTATTCATTGGAAATGATGATATGAAATCAAGTTGATTGAAAAGCCTTGAATATAGCCCTGACATATCAGCTAGCAATGGGACACTGAGTCATAGGTGCAATTAAATCCTCAGAAATTATATCCACACCAGAGAGGTATAATTGTGGTAGCCCATCTGGTCTGACTTTAGCTCCGTAGTGTTTCTCTAAAGTCCTTCAAGAACTGGGACAGAGGGGGAGAAATCCAACAAAAACTTCACGTAGTACACTTGTCAAGAAATGTGATTCCTAAATCACTGTTGATATTTCAACTCACAAGGCACAGAGGACTTGTAGCCTATAACATTTGTTTCCAGTAGCAGTTAGGGATTTGGCGGGGCAGCCTCTTCCACCCCTTGGGCTTCCTGGTATTTTGGAATAGGAAGTTGGTCCCTGAGAGTAGCTCTTACTAGAAAGAACCAAGGTAATGCCTGACTGCAAGCATTTCTGGGCTTTGTAAGGAAGTATGCTGAATACACAAAGCACCCCCCCTTCCTCTGCACTTATTACACTCTAAAGCCCCTGATGACATCATAGGCTTGGGAACTAGGCACAGCTGCCCCTTCCAACACACTGAGAAGGACTAAAGTTTGGCCCAATAGCTTGTTGTAACTTTAAAACAAGGACTCCTTTTTTCTTTCAAAGTTCCACAATTTATATTTAGTCTTTTGGCTCTCTCTTCCTAAGATGCTAAGTGATTTATTTGTATTATCAAGAAATTGTACTTGGAGAAACGAAAGAACAGTAGAATAAATTTGTTCCTTAGAGGATGCTCAATAAATGTTTTTAGCATGAGTAAATAAAAATAAAAGTAGTTCATCTGAATTTTAGTTCATTTAACTTTGGCAGGGAGGGAGTAGGGAAATTATTCTACACTTTAAGAAAAAAAATAAGATATAAAGAAAAACAAAAACACTATGCTACATGCTTATTTTCATCATCATATATGTATCTATTGTTTTTATTCTATTTACTTGAAATGTTTAAAAGGAAAAAGGGGAAAGCCATCTATTAAAACACCGTAATGTCATTTATTCCTCTTCCTGCTTAGCCAAACTCTGTCGTAAACATCATATTCTTCTCGTGTTTGTTACCTCTTTATTGTGCTAGGAATAACAGTATGAAAACAGTCTGTTAATATTTCTGCAAATTATGTAAAATTATACACTTCATGTTGCAACTTGCTATTTTCATTCAATATGCTATTTGCAAAATGTATCTGTGTTGACATATGCTGTGTACAGCAGTGTGGACCTCCTGTTCTGAGCTTCTGCCCCTCTCAGGCTGTTTCAAGTACAGCCAAGGGAGCCTTTCGTTTTTTGGTTCTGCTACCATCTAAGGTCTAAGATGCTATCTAGCAGTGCTGGGCAGCAAATTAAGTCATTGTTCCAAAGCTCAATTTTCACATTCATAAAATGAGATTGATAATGCCTGCCCCTTGAGCCATTTTTGTTACAGTTACATGAAATAGATAAACCTAGCACACAATAGAGATGTAAAGCTTAGTGATACAGATTATCTTACTATGACATCTAAATTTGAATACTAGGAGGCCCTAAGCAAATATGTAACAGTGATCTTAAATTTATATTAAACATTTTCATTATACCTTTAGTTTAGCTATTACTCTTGTCTTTTACAATAACAATGACTAGGGTGGAAAGATGGCTTAGCAGTTAAGGGTACTGGCTGTTCTTGCAGAGGACCCAGGTTTGAATCCCAGCAGCCACTGGGTAGCTAGCAACCATCTGTAGCTCCACTTCAAAGGGCTCTAGTGCCCTCTTCTGTGCTCTATGAGTACTGCACAACATGGGTGCACATACATACATGCAGCCATAACACTCATACACATTAAATAAAAAAATAAATAAAAATTTAAAATAACAATAACTAAAGTTTATTCTTTTTCCATGTTATTATTATTATTATTATTATTATTATTATTAAACTTTTTCCATAGGTCATACATCATTTCTCGATCGAATCTAGAGTTGCTTCCCTTTCCATGCCCCACATCCCATCTTAAAAGTAGTCCTGGATACATCATAAATTGAACAATTTTACCCATAATGCCCCTTCCAAGAGATGAAAATACTTCAATTTATCATGTTATGAAATGACAATACTAAGCATTTGCAACGTAACACCCCTGTTCTGCTCTCTATGTAATTGGACAGAATGAATATCTAGCATTTTCTTTCATTTTCTGAAGTAAATAACAATAGTGAGACTTCTGAGGTTAGATCAGCTTCTCGTTGTGCTGCTGCATGCCACTCCAACTTAAGAATCTGAAATTATAAACATAAAGACTTCATGAGCAATTTTTCATCTTATCTGCAAATTTAAAATAATCTGACCCATCCAACTTTTGATGTAGTTTTCTGATTGAAGTCTCTTGTATATTAAGAAATCTGAGGGACTAGAGAGATAGATAGCACAGCGGTTAAGAGCCCTTGCTGTCAATCATGAGAATCAGAATTTGGATTCCATCCCCTTTGTAACAAACTAGGTATCCCACACACACCCATAACTCCAACTCAGAAAGGTTGACACCCTGGCTTCTGCACACACATATGCACACATATGTACACATACGCTCACATTGATGCAAACACACACAAAATAAATCTTGGGAAAAAAACCTTCAAATTACATTATGAATCTCCTAGTGTTTTTCAAGCATTATATTTTTGTTATTCAACAGATTTTACACAATTCGCTATAGAGAAAAAGATAAAGAAAAGAAATGGATTTTCCAGCTCTGTCCAGCTACTGAAACAATTGTGGAGAATCTGAAGCCAAACACAGTTTATGAATTTGGAGTAAAAGACAATATAGAAGGTGGAATTTGGAGTAAAATTTTCAATCATAAGACTGTTGTTGCAAGTAAGTATCTATTTGATGCAAAAAAGCTTTTTGTATTTTAATTTTTTTCTAATTATCTATTTTAAATCATTTTACTAGATGTGTAATATGAAATAAGTTAATTTTCAATAATTACCATTCTCCAGTATTTAAGAGAATACAAAACGAATAGAATTTTAGTATTGATATTTAGGAGTATTTTATAATGCAATTTTAAAATTAGGTGATAAACTAGTTGATGTCTTCAGGGATGCCTTGGCCACTGTAGATTTTAAACATGTCTTTGGCCTGTGACCAGCTAGGCCAAGCAAACAATATGCCCATGTGTGTAAATATCCAGAGTGAAAAAGGAGAGCAGCAGACGTGGACCTAAACCCATTTCAGGAAACTCCCGTCTTTCGTCTAGCTTGCCTTTTTTCCACACATCATTGAAATCAGTGTTTGAAAGAATAGTCAATAAAATTACATGATGCAGAAAGAGAGAAAAACTTGGAATTGTTTTCATAGTGGGCTAGAGTTGATTTAAGAACAAGAATTAAAATGTCATTTCCTCCTTGTTTGCAGGCAAAAACAAAGTAAATGGAAAAATTCAAAGTACTTATGATCAGGTCCACACTGTGGTATGTGCCTAAGAATTTTCTTTATTCATTTTTTTTCATTTGTTTGTATTGTGTTCTGTGTGTGTGTGTGTGTGTGTGTGTGCCTGAGTGCATGTACATGTGTTATATGTATGTGGATGGTGTAGATGCTTGAGGAGGCCCAAAGGAGGTGTTGGATCCTCTGGAACTAGAGTGCAAAGCGTTGTGTGAGCTGACTGCCATGGGTCCTGGGAACAGAGCTTTCTGGAAGAGCAGCGAGTGCTCTTAACTGGAGATTGTTTTTAAATATAACACTTAAAGTGCTGATTGATATCTAAGTAGTTCAAATCTTTCTATTTTCTTTCATTTTGTATCTGTTCAAAATGATGAAACACCAGTGTGGTTTTGACATGTGTCCACCCTCCCTCCGTTCAGCTCGGTACATGTGTGCTTCATGTCACACACTTGCCGTCTCCGCTCCACCTTTGCCCTTTTCCCTCAGGTCAAATGGTTCCTCAGGAAGAATCCTATCAATGATTACTGTTCTCATCTCACAACACAGCCAGTTATAACATGAAGGGAGTTATGTTACTGAGAACGTAGAAGAGACATCAGCAAAGGAGAAGGGGAACTTGGTCCTGGCTTTGGTCTTCTGTAGAAATTATGTAGCTGGAGAGAGAACCATTCAGTCAGGTGCATATGCTGGGTACAGGGGCACCCATGCTGGGCATGGATGGCTATCTTATCTTTGTCTGGTAGTTCTAAGAGTAACTTGTTGATCATGTAGTCAGGTCTGGAAAAATAATACATGAAGGACGATTTTTATGTTTCCAATGATGTGACTAGAACCCAGAGCCCTGCACTCTCTGAGCACTTCTTCTACCCACCACTAAGCTGTATCCCAGCCAAGAAGATTATTTTCAGTAACAGAAAGTGGTCTTGGAAAAAAATAGAGTTGGCTGAGAGTTAATCCTGTTAAGGCACATTGTTTCTATGATTTTAGTTGCAGAAAAATGGGTTCCTTATGAAATTATCATCAAGAAATAATTACATATATTAGATTCCTATGATTTCTGGTGAACAATTTTGATATACTTCAGATCTCAATACAGGAAAGGAGACTGAAGATAAATGGCCTGGACTTTGTCCTTTGAGATGGCAGGTCATTTCTTGATTACTTAATTTTTAAGGGATGAGACTGCGAAAATGGGAGAGGGCATAAACAAAGTTACCTACAACCAATTTATAAAGGCCTTTATAAAAACCATTTTATTTTTAACTTAAAATAATATTTTAGCTGTAGAAAGTTAGATGGTCCAGTGTGTGATGATTCTGTACAAGCGTATGGCAAGGGTAATTCACATTACCAACTCAAACTTTTAAAAATGTTCACAGCTGGATGGTGGGACCCATGAGCTGTGTGGGTTTGGGCACAACTGCTTGCAAATTGGCTTTACATGAAGGATGCTTGTACTCACAAATTATCACTTATTGTTAAAAAAAATGAAAACAAAACAAAACAAAAAAACCCAGAAAACCAGAAAGATGCAGAAAAGTTATGGCAGAATGCATGAGCTGGGATGGGAGGGGTGGGGTGGGGGGAAGGGAAGGGGATATATGCCTGAACTGAATTGGAAAATGATGTATGAAATACACAAAGCATCAATAAAAAGAAAGAAAAAATAAAAATAAAAATGTTCACAGCTTATTCTACAAATGCATGAAGCAGATAGTATCAAATACAAATACACATCATGAACAGATAAAATCAAGGTAACTAGCATGTACATCTCTTTATTAATTTGTGTTTGGAGTTTTTAAGGTCCTCTCATCTAGTTATAATAAGATATATAATAGATTATCACAAACTGTAGTTATATGCTCTTCTGTAGAACGCTGGAGCTTATGACTTCTAAGAGTTTTTGTACTCTTTATCTAGCTTTCTTCTGACCCTCTTATCCACTTCCCAGATTCCAGTAATCACATTATATATTGAGATCAATTTTTTAGTATTCATATATGAGAAAAAAAACATGGCATTTGCCTTTTATTGACTGACTTTTTTCACTGATTATAATGTTCTTCAGATCTACTCATTTTATTGTGAATTATAGGCTATCATTTTATTATGGGTGAATGATATCCCAGTGTGTATACAGATACCATTTACATCCACTCATCTATTGGTGAGCATCTACACTGATTCCATATATTATCCTTTGTGATTAGTGCAGCAATGAATATGAGAGTACAAATGTCGAATAGGCATGTATCATTTTTCTTTAATGTATTCCCAATTTTGGCACAGCTGGATCATATAGTAATTCTATTTCTAGTTTTGTGAGGAACCGTATGGTTAAAGATGGTTTTTCTACCCATCAGTAGTGTGTGAGAATTCTCTTTGCTCCACATCCTTACTAGTACTTGTTGTTTTTTGCCTTCTTTGTAATGTCCTCCACCTGGGGTAAGATGATGAGATTCCTTATAGTTTTGATTTTTATTCCCTGCATGATCCAGATGTTGGACATTTTCATAGTTTCTTGACCATTTATGGTTCTTCTTTTGAGAAGTGTCCATTAACGATTTTTTTTTTGTCTTTTTGAGACAGGGTCTCCTTGTAGCCCAGCTGGCCTGGAACTCACTCTGTAGACCAGGCTGGCCTTGAAGTCACAGAGGTCCGCCTGCCTCTGCCTCCTGAGTGCTGGGATTAAAGGCGTGGCCACCACATCCGGCCATTGATGATTTTTGAGTATTTCTTTGCTCCCGAGCTTTTGACAGTCCTTACACATTCTAGCTATTCATGTTTGCCACATGACAATTTGCATTTCCCTCAAATCTATAGATTATCTTTTCACTCTGTTGATTTTTCTTTTGTTATACAGAAGTTTCTTAGTTTGATAGAATCACATATTGTACTTTACTTTTGTTTCTAATTATTTGAAGGACCCAGTCCACAACATGGCTGCATGTATAGACATCAGGGCGTGTTGCTCTATACTCACTTTTTGTATTTTAATAGCTTCATACATTCAAGACTTTGATCCATTTTGAGTTTTTTTTTTCTTGTCTCAAAGAAATTTACCTTACCTTTATTTTTTTCTTTCTTTTTTATTATATATTTTTGTATTTTTTAATTTTCATTTTTTTATTGATGCTTTGTGTATTTTATACATCATTTTCCAATTCAGTTCAGGAATATTTCCCTTTCCCTTCCCCCCACCCCACCCCACCCCATCCCAGATCATGCATTCTGCCATAACTGTCCTGCATCTTTCACTCAGTTTTTTTTCATTTTTTAACAATAAGTGATAATTTCTGAGTAAAGGAATCCTTCATGTAAAACCAGTTTGCAAGCAGTTGTGCCCAAACCCACACAGCCCATGGGTCCCACCATCCAGCAGGTGGGGCTTGTATGTTCAATCAAGTTGATCAAATGAGTGTCCAGACTATATTGCTGTAGTTTCACCATTCACCCCAATCGCAGCCCTTACATTCTACCACACCCCCTCTTCCACAGATTGTTCCCTAGGCTTAGAAAAGGGGCACAGGTGGATGAGAAGCAAAACAGTCTACTTTCTCTGGAGCTGTTGTCTTGGACTCTGGTCAATTCTGG